>CM024599.1:42386794-42538420 GCA_014182555.1 Eucalyptus erythrocorys | reverse complement strand
GGCATTACGGCCCCACTTGGCGCGACCTTTGTCAGGTGGCAGATTTAGAATTCAGTGGCATTACGGCCCCACTCGGCGCGACCTTTATCAGGTGGCAGATTAGAACTTGAGTGGCATTACGGCCCCACTCGGCGCAACCTTTATCAGGTGGCAGATCACGGCCTCAAAGGTACAGCCATACTTCGGCGGTTTTCTAGATCCACTCACAACCTTTCACGATCAAAACCAATCAAACACCGGCATTAAACAACCATGGAATAAATTTCCACATAAACATCCATTCAATCAATCGATACGAGGCGGGTCCTACAAACCAATCACGGTGCCGGAAGCCGACCTTTGGGTATTTTCAAGTTAAATACCAAAACTTCTCCAATTTCACACAATTCCACACTTTTGGAATAATTAACCATAATCATCAATCACTCAATTTCTCAATCAAACACACAATTGGCACAAACCGACCCACCTTCTTTGCGATCGGCGCGAAATTCTAACGACCAGAGCCATCTCGGCATAATTTTCGAAATTATTAAATAATTAAATTTAGTTCCGAAAATTAAATAATTAAATATTATATTATAATAATATAATTTAATAAAATAATATTTATAAAATTCGAAATAATTAATTAATTAAAAATAATTAATTAGGGCTTAAACTAGATTACACTAATTTAATCATACAATTAGCCCTAATTAATCAACCACTAAACCAATCATACAATTAATCTAATTAACAATTAAATAATCTAATTTAACCACCTAAACATACTTAAACTAATCTAAACACTCCTTAAGCATAATTAACTCACTAAGCAAGGATTAGAGGGTAAACTCACCGGTTTTGCGAGCCGGCGAGTCCACGGCGACCACGACACCAAGGCGGTCGATAAACCTCGAAGCGGCGACACCAATGGAGGCCGGGAAGGGCTTGAAAATGGGCCACGAAGTCTCCAAAACCTTGCTGTGTTCTGCTTCCGTTCTTGGCTGAACTGCAGAGGAGAAACCAGCGGCTGAACAGCGAGGAAACGGGCCGATCGGAGCTCCGGCGAGTGAGTGGTTGGCAACCAACGGCTCCCGGGGGTCTTGGGGATCTTGTAGGTGGATGGGACGGCCAAAGGAACGGTCAGAATGGGGCGAAACAGCCGGAAAACGCAAAACAGTGCAGGCGGGCAGCAGACCGACGGACCAGCGAGCGGTAACTTCAAAACGACGTACCGGACGAACGGTGGCTCCTTTCAGGGAGATTTTGGGCTTGTTGGAACGGTATGGATGTGCTCTTCGCAACGATAGGTAGCTCGTTTTCTGATTCAACCGGGAAGACCACTTTTGACTCCGATATTTGACGAAAGGTCGGCTGGAGCAGAAACTGGAACGAGGAGAAAGCAGGGGAGGAAAACGGCCAACGACGGCCTTCCGGTTGTGCGACGATGGAGGGGCTGGTGAGCTCGGTTTCCTCTGGTTCTCTTGAGCTTTTCCTAAGCCTCAACCATGGAGAAAGCCATGAATGAAGGAAGAAGATGGTCTGCTGAAGAGGGGGTCTCCTTGGTGGCTTCCTAGAGATCAACACTTGTCCAACACACCTCTCTCTTGCCCCCACCACTCTTGGCCCTCACCTTCAGCCTTTTCCCTCCTTAGCTTCCTCAAGAAGCTTGCCAATGGGTGCAAAATGTCTCTCCCCCCATGGCATACGAATTTTGAGTATTTGTACATCAAATTCAATCAATTCTCTTCAATCCTAATCAATTCTCTTCAAATAAATCCAATTGAGCTCAAATTGAAGTTCAAATAAATCCGCCAAGGTGTCTTCGTCCATCTCATGACTTTTCCCTATCAAATGATCCAACTTGCATCCCGAAGATTCGATCAAAAACGGCCCTCTGACAATCCCGAACAAAAACGGCCTTACTTTGCTTTTTCGCCAAAAATCTCGGTTTGTAGAAAAATCTTCGAAGATGAGTCGACGTTCCTAAAATGAATTGTGACATGCCGTAACTTTCAATTTTTGAATTCGGGTTTAAAATCACGGTTAATTTCAATCGGCGCGATTTGAGCGCGTCATAATCTACCGGGTAGCTTTTAGGAATTTTCGGTGCAATTGACCGGTGGTTGATTATTTTCAAGCCACAAAGTACATCTTCGACACATTGGCGACTCTCGATTGTCGTGAAAATCTCAAGGTTTCAAATACGGACACGGGGTACCAAAACGACGAGAGAAATCGGTCTAGTGCCGATCGACAAGATTTGTGCAATCAGGTGGAATCACCCACACTTAATCACATGCCTTTGTCGAGTCGACCTATCTTCGGTCTCTAATCGATCTGTGCCGCAATGACCCTTGTAGATTAGTACGTCGAGCAGTCGTTTCTTGGTCAAATTCTCAAGTCTATTGCGTTTAAATTCCTTAACGACTTCACCTGATAGACTAGTTATCTCGTGAGTGATCAGCTCGGAGAATTGAACTATAAGCGCGTCGATGAAAAGCCCGTCTCATTTAATTGAAAACAAAATCAGAAATTTGGGTTGTCACAGTTCACCAACTGAGGAATAGATAATCAAGGAACATTTCTGGGAATCAAATTAATCTATGATCTGTTCATAAGGATGAATGAGGAATGCATGTCAATATCCCATAACTAGTAATATTGACATATTCACACATATGCATATATATATATACTCACACACGCACATACATACATACATACATACATACATACATACATACATACATACATACATACATACATACATATATACATACACACACATACATATATATATATACGTACATACATACATACATATATACATACATACATACATACATACACATATACACAAAGGTCACTTCTCAAGAATCAGTAGAGATAAATTGCCACAGACATACTTCTATAAATTGCTTTTGCGTTTCTTCAAATCAAGAAAAAAAATAGCAGGCAGCTCTAGTACATATGCAAGCAAGCTATATATATGAATCTGTATCCCATTGTCTTCACCTATTATGGTCAAATAAATAAATGAACAAGTCGATTAATTTAATCGATTACCAATAATGAAATAAATAGTCGCTGAAGGTTGCTGCAAGTTTGTTTCATCAGAGCAACTTTGATATATACATACTATTATGATTCTTTTCGCATAGTTGGCACAAAGGGAGGGACACTTAAGTACCAAAATTTACAAAAGTGACACTTAAGTACTAAAATCGGAGCAAAATGGATCATTTAAGTGCCACTCCAGCCAAAATGCTGACGTGGCGATTTTCCGATGAAGCAAGTGCAAAACAGCGTTGTTTTGGTGCTGAGGTGGTAAAAAATAATATAAAAATAATTAAATTAAATTTATTTAAAACATTTATAAATTTAGAAAATTTAATATTAAAAAAATTTTAAAAATTAAGGGGGAGGGGGAGGCGAGGGCCGCCGTCGAGAAGGGCCGGCGACGGAGAGGGGAGGGATAGCCGAGGTCACTAGTTGAGGGCTCTTCAGCCACATACCCCCTTCTTTTTTCTTTTTTTTTTAATTAAAAATTTTAAAAGTTTTAAATATTTGTATTTGTATTTTAAATATTTTAAGTAAATTTAGTTCTAAATTAAATTAAATTTATTTATACATTAATTTATTATCATGTCGTATTAAAACGACGTCGTTTTTGCATTATTTGGCCATGTCAGCATCCAAAATGATGTCGTTTTGCATTTACTTTGCCGGAAATTGCGCACATCAGCATTTTGACTGGAGTTGCACTTAGGTGATCCATTTCTTTTTGAATGTGGCACTTAAGTGTCACTTTCATAACTTTTAACACTTAAATATCCCTTTGTGCTAACTTTTGACACTTGAAGCATACTTTTGCCTTGTAATTTGTTAGTGACTATTATGATTCTTTCCGCATAACCTTCTCATGGACTTCACAAGTTTTGTTCTCCTATTTATAGTAAATTACCTCATTGATCCTAATTTCCTTCTGTACATCTTAACATTCTTCCAATTATGGTAATTTTTTTTAGTTCTCCACTCATCATAATTGTCCCAAGTGATGGTAATTTCCTCATTTTCTCGTAAAGTTTGTGTTCCTATCAATCTTAACTACCTCCATGATAAGTTTCCCTCCCCTGTTCGGTAGCGAATTACTTCGTTCATCGTAACTTTCCTGTAGCTTTCGTAATTGTCCTCATTATTAATAATTTACCAATCAAATATTCTTTTGTAACTTTTCCTTAAAGGACATAATTTCCAGTTCGTCTTCATGACTTCTACAGTTCGTATAGCTCGTAATGTTCCATTTAAATAGTAATCTACCTACGTTATTAGTAAATTTTCTTTTTGTTTGTAATCTACCCAACCGATCATAACTTTCATTTGGCATTCCTGATTGTCCTTTTCAATTCGAGATTAGTTCCTTCATTGCAAGAATTTGGAGGCCTTTGTCCCCCATATGATCGAGTCTCATGAGCCATAGATCTAGTGTTACTACTTCTCCCGCATAATGAATATGGTCCTTGCAGACCTTAGCTCGTGTGTGGTAAAGAGCACAACTCTTTCTCCTCCTTGCTACAATGGGTGAGACAAGCTTCGAAGTCCCATCCTTAAACCGACTTTCCAATTAGTCATTGTCTAATTTTTTGGCAGCAATCGAGTTCAGCGGAAGGTCCGGAATATGCCTCACATGCTCGAGGATTAGTTTCTCGCCCAAGCTAGTTTGAACGCACACATCACCAATTCCCACAATTTTCGCAACATCATAATTACCCATCTTCGCAAAGAAATCAACGCAAATATTATCACAAGTAGACCAACCAAACAAGTCTTCTTGGGAACCTACCTCGGTAGTGTCATTCCTCTCATGCTTGGCATTTACTCTTCTACTTTCTTCCTTTTGAGGATTGATACTCTTTCTTCATGTGGCCAGGCTTACCACAATTTCAACAATCATGCCTTTTCTTGACTTGGATCTATCACGGTTGTAGAAGTCTCGAGATTTAATCCTTCCTCTATGTTCTGAGACAAGAAGTTGCAGTTGAATGAATTCCCATGCTTTTCTACCGAGTCTCATATTCGAGAAAGTTAGGGGGTGCATGATGAAAAAAATTTCTATTCCAGAAATAGTTTTTCTATTCTACAAACAATTTTGGAATAAAAATCCGTTTGGTAAAATTATTTCACTTTTCTATTTCTGAAATAGATTCTTGTTCTAGAAATAGGTTTGGAGTATAAATCGAAATAAAAATTTTCTACTTTTCTATTTCTGGAATAAAAATGAGAAATTTTCTACTTTTATTTTTATTTCTCATTGGCCGCCGTCGGCCATCGGTCGTCACCGTCGCCAGTCACCGGCCGCTGCCGCCGATTGTCACCGTCGGTCGCCAGCAGCCACCGCTGCTAATCGTCGTCGCCGATCGCCGACAGTCGTCGCCACTGCCGGTCGCCACCACTGCTCGCCAGCAGCTGCCGCCGGCCGTCTCCACTGCCGCCATGGCTGCCACCGCCGGTCTCCGTCGGTTCGCCGTTGTTCGAAAGGAAGAAATTTTGTGTCGTTATCAAACGAATTTCTATTTTTAGAGTAGAAATTTTGTGTTGTTATCAAACGGTTATTTTTGCTTAGAAACTATTTTAGAAATAGAAATAGAAAAATCTATTTCTGTTCTTAAATTATTTTTAGAACAGAATGATTTTCATGCACGCTCTTAGATTTCGCCATGTCCAACTTCTCCTTTCCGATAGATGTTGATGGGATGAGAGTTGTCACTACCATCCCATAACTATCTGGTAGCAAACTAAGGAAGAACAATGCTTGTCGATCTATCTAATCAGGCTTAGCCTCATCACTCTCTATGGGACCATGCATTTCCTTGCGATAAAGCAAATCAAGCATCTTGCCTTCGCATGTCCTGTAGTAGGCACTATTTAGACTAACCAGTATACTGACATTCGTCTCCATACTTCACCAAGGAATTTTCACGAATACCTTGTATTCACCGAACCTCGTCACTCTCTCCTTAACACAGACTATGGAGACTTATCCAATTCCGTGACATATTATGTTTCGGGCCATAACCTAAAAAGTACTCTTCTGTTGGTTTTAACAGTATATCTTCTGTACTAATTTCATTGCGAATTCACAAATGTAGGTCCGTTGTAAGATTGTCCGGCAAACGCTAACACGACTGATGTTAGTCTTGCAAGGGTAGCCATCCGTCAATTAGTAAACAATTAAAATCGCTGAGCACTTGGATCTCTGCTTAAACATGAGACAGACAATTATCCATTCTTTCTAAGTAAGTAGACCTTTAGAAAATGGCCAATTCAGTAAAGGATCGCGTCACTAGCAGTGGCAGTGCTTACTGCTTAGGGGTTCGACAGTTTTTTTTTTTTTTTTTTTTGTCCTCCCTCGAGAAATGGAGTAAGTGAGTTTATTAGTATTGTTTATGCATATTTTATCAAATCAAGGAAGTATAAATTGAGATATCATCGGGTTCACGTCCAGCGACAAGAAAAGTGAGATCATCCCTATATTTAATTTTATTTTCATCATATATCCTCATTTACAAATGAACTTAGTTAATAATCTTTTCTCCTAATTATTGATAGGAGGGGACATGTGTCGATCAGATGGAAAACTTGGGCTGGGATTTGCTAGTTTTAGGTAATTAAAGGAAAAATCCATTTCAAAAGCTAATGTGATGTGAGATGGCCGAAGTGGGAAATAAATGCAAACAACTGAGCGAGAAATAAAAGCAGAAAATAAACTTGACATAAATGTTTTATGTAGTTCGGCCGACCATGTCTACTCCATGAAGAGAAATCAACGAGTTGCTTTTTCGTAATCAACCGAAGGAGATTACAATCGCTCAGAGCAGACAATTGTCAAGTGTAAAAAAGACTCCAATTACACTCGAAAGATCTCACAAACTCACACTATCTCCTTTGAAACACAACCCAATGTCTATTGTCCCTAAGTTACACTTTTTGTAAGTTTTAGGATTCAATTACACTTCAGTGATAAGTTTTAGGACTTTTAGTGAACATATCCCATGAAACATTTACACTTGTTTAAGCTGCTAAATATTCCTTCACTTTGGACATTATAACATCTTATAAATGTTTATATAAAATAAAACTTGATAGCTAAATTAACTAGAACCTACTCTATAAGAAACTTCCATTGATGAGGTAATTTGGTAATTTTAAGGGAACGGCAGTTGGGCAAGTGTGGAAAAGGGCAAATAATACATTTGTGGGAGATAAAAGGGCTCAATAACCTATTTGCATAAAATATTGCAAAAATATATTGGGTTCTCTTACTTTTTTTTTTTTTTTGGTCGATATGTGTTCTCTTACTTAAAAATTGCTTTTATCCTAGTTTTTCAGACAATGAGAATTTTATTTCTTTCATAGATTCATGAAATTCTCGGCACCTTAAATTCAGTTATACGGAGACTTTACCCTCTACATTCAATGTAAATATGGAAATCTATTTATTAATTCCAACCCACCAATAACAAAGGGCTAATTAAGCACGACCTGTTCGAAAGAAAATGGCATACTAAAACCACATCCGCGTCCGAGAGAATCCTGAACACTCGTCCAATCTAGGGACATAGATCAGCTGACACGTGTCCAATGAAAGCTTTGAGAGAGGGAACTTGCTGGGGCGGTGAAAATGCGAGCTCCGTTTCTGGGCTTTAATGAATTTTGCAGGCCTTATGTTTTAACCCTTCTCTAGTGGCCCCCAGTATCTTAGGGGCGTGATTCTATTTCAGTTACGGATGAGTTTTTAAGCAAAAATAATAGTTTGATAACGACACAAAATTTCTATTCTAAAAATAGAAATTCGTTTGATAACGACATAAAATTTCTTTTTTTTTTCGGACGGCGGCGGCCGCGGCGGCGGCCGACGGCGGCGGCGGGCGACCGGTGAAGGCGGCGGCGACAGGCTGGCGGCCGACCCCGGCGGCCGGCGCGGCCGGCGGCGGCGGCGGGCGGCGGCGGCCGGCGGCGGCGGCGACTATAAACGATGAAATTTTTTTTTTTTTTTTTTTTCATATACATTCGAAATAGAAAAATAGCTTTTTCTATTTCGATTTCTAGTCCGGATATATTTCGGAACAAGAATCTATTTCGAAATAGAAAAGTGGAATAATTTTTAAACGGATTTCTATTCCAGAATTGTTTCTGGAATAGAAAAACAATTTCTGGAACAGAAATAGCGCGCAATCATACGCGCCCTTCATAGAAGTAGAAGGGTTTCGGACGTCGTCTTCTTCTCTAACCCGCCAATACTTGTACTCTCGCGAGTTTTCAATTTCGTGTTTCCTTTTGAATTTCTATTCATTTGTACGAGTATGAAGGAGCATAAATTCTTGACTCGTCTCTCATTTTTCGTGATGCATTTTTGAAATGTGATTCAACTCAGCTTATTTTGACTATTGTTAAATTTCTAGGACATGATGTACGTATCAACAGTAGGCATGGTGTTCTAAAGTGAGCAAGATGCCTGCTATTTTCACAATAAATAAGCCGAAACAAGTAAGGTGCATTGGAATTTGTTCGTATGGTGCTTACCCTTTTACAGAGAATGTTATGCACATGACTCTCTAAATGTTTCAGTTAATGAACCTTAATTTTTAGCACAAGTTGGATCATTAATAGAAGAGATTACGCTTTAACGTGATATGCTAAAATAAGAAATTAAATTTGATTCAATGTGATCAAGAAATGAAATTCAAGAGCAGGTGATGGTCCATTATTTTTCAAGACACCAGTAAATGGAAGAGATTATGCATTCACGTCAAATTCCGCAATAAGAAATTAAATTTGATTGAATGTGATCGAGAAATGAAATTCAAGAGCAGGTGTGGTCACTATTGTTTTTTTCTTTCTTTTTTTGATCGAATGGTCCAATATTGTTGAAATCACCGGTGAATGTCCTTTTGCTAAAAGAAATATTGGAACAGAAGGATTAAAGAAATTGGAATGAAAAGTTAGTAAAAGAATTAATGGACAAAATTTTCAGTTCAAGCCCACCACACAAGAGGTCACCATTTGTATTTCAAAATGAAGGAGCGCACGTCCAAAATGAGACATTAAAAGACAGGATTCCATAGATATTAAACAAGTAAAGAGTATTATCAGGTGCAGAGTAAAATATAGATACTACATTAATTTGGGATGCAAAGCGTACATTTATCATACGTTAAAATGAGGAACACATCCTAGCAACTCTCTCCCCTAAAGAAGTCATCACTTGTATTTCGAAATCAAGGGGCTCACATAGAAAATCTGGAGACGTGTGAATGTCCCCTTCCCAGTAGACAGCAGATTGGCCGAAGCGCGCAATGCGCGCTTCGGCCATGTCGTGCCTTTGCACTAGTTGGAATTGCGATTTACCTATTGGGCCAAAGAGAGTGTTTTTGCCCGGCCAACCCGAATTGAAATTGTCTATCAAATGGACCCGGCCCCGACAGTTCAAAATTCATGTGCAGGCCCGACCTCGGAGAGAATGAACATATCTTTTGGCCCTGCCTATCCGCCAAGCCAATTCTCTTGATCCAGTATTCCATAATAAGTGCCGATGGCTCTCTTTACCTTTTAGCCACAAACGAAGCATGCCAGTAGACGAAATAGCATCAATTCATCTACTCCAAGACCTTATGAAATTAATTGTCATGCTCATAAGCTCACACAATCGATGTCGGATCCGGAAACTGAGCCGCAAACCGTGTAGGAATCGGCATAGATATAACTTTTAAACACACTTGGTATTGTTAATGATAATGCAGCCCCTCATTAAACTAAAAGACGAGTTCCATGCATCATAGAAGCTTATACATCCCATACCAAGAGACAAGCATTGTACAAATCAGTATATACATTATTTTTGAAAGTATATGTTTTCTCCGGCGAAAGCACGCCAGTACAAATGATGTACAACAATCAAAACCACATTCATTTGTGCCCACATATGAATAAATCAGGTCCTGCTGTTTTCATTTTTTTGGGCTGATGACTTGGTCAACAAATTTTAAAAAATATATATATATATTTGAAATGTCAACAAAAAGATGGTTTGTCGATGTTCGATTCACAAGGGGTTGACTTTCGCAGCCCTCAGCCAAATGCTAAAACCAAAATGGAATTGTGAAAGCTCGGATTCGTTTCGGAGTGAAATAGAGAGGGGGCTTTATGGAGCGGCAGCTGAAGGAAATGCGACTTCTTTGCTCGATTTGCTCAAAGACGATCCACTAATTCTTGATAGCATTTATGGTGTGGTTTTATAGTGAGACTCCATTACATACAACAGCATTGTTTGGACACGTGAAATTCGTGGACGAGATTCTGGAACGACAATCCGAGGTTGTAGGAGAGTAAAATTCTTAGAAATTATCAACCCTACATCTCGCGACAGCTAAAGTTTATCTCGGAGTAGCAAAGAGATTGTCAAGCGTTCATGTCGACATGTGTTACGCTCATGCTTTAATAAAATTTTAGGCGCTATGTTTTAACCTTTCTCTAGTGGCCCAAAATCTTGCTAACCAAGGAAGTAAGTCAATGAACAGAAGTAGATTTCTATTTATTTGTATGAGTATGATGTACGAGCAGAAGTTCTTGATTCGTCTCTCATTTTTCATTGATATATACTGGAAATGTGATTCAATTGGGCTGATTTGATCCTTTTAAATTTTTAGGTCATGGGAAATGTGGTTGCCGTGATTTTCAAGAGTAAATAAGATGCCTATGACTTTTGCAATAAGTATGTTGATGAAGTAGGGTTTGATAACCGACCAAAAAACGAAAAGTAGGGTTCAATGAGATTTGCTCATACAGTGCTTGACCTTTTACTAAGTTTCCAGTGCACTTATCATTTTGGTAATAATATTATTTAATATAACTTCTTTCTCGTTAGTTTTTTATATTGAGTTTGGTGTTCCATTTAATAAACCTTAATTTTAGTGCATGTTGGATCGTAAATCGAATTAATTATGTTCTTAACATTCATATGCTGAAACAAGAAACTAAATTTGATTGGAGGTGACCAAGAAATGAAATTCGAGAGCAGGTGACGGTCCTCTGTTTTTGTAGTCACCAGTACATGCATTTTCATTGAAAAGGTAAATAAAGTGATGGAAGAAATAATGAAATTAGAACGAATGGTTTTTTTTTTTTTTTTTTTGGGTCGGTTAATTAGAACGAACAGTTAGTAAAAGAATTCATGCACAAATTTGTCCACAACGTTAGGCTCACCACTTTTATTTCAGAATTAAAACACGCCATGGAAAACTCTGAAGACATGTGTCAGCTTCCCTTTTCGTGAAGACAGGTAGATTGGCCCATGGAAAGAGGCGACTGATCCGGGTCCTGATTACCCTTTTTTTTTTTTTTTTTTTTTTTGGTGACCCAGGGAACTCCCGCACGGCCGACAGCCGGAGAGTAAACCCTGGGGTGACGCTAGCGGAGGACTCACCACCCCTACGCCACACTTAAGAATCCCTAGTGACCGTGAGAGGATTTGAACTCCTCCCCTTGCGTTAGGGAGAGAGAGCCCAAACTATCGCGGCCACCACAGGCGGTGGTCTGATTATCCCTTGTTACTCTCCAATCTCCTTGAGAAAAAAAAAAATGTAAGAAATATCTAGGAAAATAGAAGTTTACCTTGACAAATTGGTCTCGAGGCTCCTCTGAAAAGCAGAGTATGTAACTTTGCATTGCCTGTGGCATGGGCACCCATAAACAATGAAGGTTAGTCGGACGCTGAAGAACGTAGCTTAAATCTTCTGTTTGCTTCAGTGCTTGTTCGAGTTTGCGTTATTGTTCTTATCATGACCTTGATGGTTGAGGCTCCGAACCTTGGCTTAGCTTGAACTTTTGTCCATCCCTGATCTTAAACTTGCGGCCATTTTAGTTGTTCCCCTTTCCTAAAGTCGAACCTCTGCCTGCGTTCCCAAACTCAAAGTTGTGCTGCTTCGTGAACTCGAAGTAATGCCCCTTCCTGAATTTGATGGCTCGCCTTTCCTGAAGTCGAAGCTGCATCCCTAAACCGACCTTGAAGCTTTGCTGTTTCTTGAACTTAAAGTTGTCCCCCCTGCTCTGCCTCTTCCTGCAGGATCCCTTCTAGGATTTCAAGCACATATGGTCTCGCTTCCTCTACTTGTTCTTGCAAGTGATCGTCAGAGTTCTATCCTGCTTCACCTGGACCACGTTGCAATTCCACATAAAGCTTTAAGGACTGCACAATTAAGACGATGCAATTCAGTACTTGCAGACGAAAGGTCATTTTGATCCTCAACTTCACTTGTAGCTTTGCAGGATCTCTCATCATGTTCCACTCCTTAGCACCTTTGGCAACTCGACTAGACGACAACATTTTGGTTGGCAAATTCCCCATTCTCATCCCTGTCCTTCCTATTTTCCATACTCGTCATTTTCCTTCCAAGGACACTGCTGTAGCGCCCAATCCCCGCCCAATCCCCAATGGTTAAGATGGCATGAGATGGACGTACACTAAACCAAAATTGACTGGTGACAGCCAAGTACACGGATTGCTGTTCTTTCATACTAAATCGGTTGTCAATTTCTATTAAATAGTAAAATCAATGGTTGTGGAATTCCCTCCCTCCCTCCCTCCCTCCCTCTCTGTGCTGGGGCTAAGCCATCACTCGAGAGCTTCGAATTTCGACTGGCCAAAAAAGCTCGAGAGAGGGGAAACGCACAGATGGAGGAAGAAGATGAACCTAAGAGGAAGAGCAGTTGATCAGAAATTATGCAGTGGAGACGGAAAGAGATAGAAGTCGCGAATGCTATAGAGAACCATCCATACATATTATGAGCAATTTGTCTTGTTTTCATCATTGTCAACCACATTATTAGTTACGCCAGGAGGATTCGCCAGAATCAAAGAGTGCTGATAAGTCAGGCACGATATCCTCCGGAATCAGACGCAGCGGAGAGCACTAACCTGGGCTATTACTAAGCTCACTTTACCTTCAATTCCACACACAAAAGAAAAAGGGTTTCAAATGGATAAAATGTTGGGCAGAAATTTTCTGTACCTTTGCCATAGAAAACTAGGCCAGTCAGAATAGACAAAAAATAGGCTCATGTCTACTAAGGTAGGCTCAAAGAGTACGTATCAATATAAGAAATTTCTCATTGAAAAGACATGGCATACACCGTGATTGCTTTTATGCCCTCGTCTTGTCTGCTCATAGAACCCGTTCATCAACATGCCATAAGCCATCAGTACATGCACTGAGAACCAACATCAGCTTTGAATTTTACCAAGACCGTGACAGATTCATCAACATAACAGGAGTAAAGAAGAAGAAACGATAGGCCTTCAAAACAAGATCATTTTCTTGACGACATTACGTAAGGAAGGAGAAAGCGCCAGGCAACAACTTCCTTTCAAATAGGACATATCAGTCCCATTAAAATTCTTTCAGGTCTGCCACTAGAAAAGCTAGATATAACTTAACTGTCTTCCTTGGAAAAGAGTTAGCAACTTTAATATCCTACACGGTCTCAAGTAGAAATCCATGAACTATGTATGAAGCAATTGAAATGACTGATCACTCTGTATATCTGAAAATAAAACGATAGCAATCACCCAATACGGTACCAATGGAAGCCACAAACCATGAATTTGTCCAAAATTGGGAAAGGCGACTTTCCAATTAAGTAATTCACCAAAATATCACTAGTGTAACAGTTGAAAAAACTTCATAATGGTGGCATAACTTTGGATCCATATTTTTGTACCTAATTGAAGAGAATATCACAATTAAACACTAATCCCTAGCAAAGGCACCCTAAAAAAGCAAATAAAAGATGACCACCTCTTCTAGAACTCCTGGTAAGAAGGTACAAGAAATCTTTTCTGGCCCTTACGATGGTCTTGAAAACTGACCACACAAACCTGAGGATGACCCTAAACAGACTTTATTGCTTCCCCTTGCCTTGGGAATGTGGTCCATATATTCTTCATACGGTTGAAAGAAAAAGGAAACTGGTTATTCGACTATCAAAATGCAAACGCGGTGCAGGTGTTAAAGTGGGATTCTGAAGGTATGAGCATTTCAATTAAAATAGAAGAAGAAGAAAGCAAAAGCAGGACATAAAACGTTCCACCTCAGATGCAGGTTGTCCAGGAGAATAGTAACGTTTCTAATGGAAAAGCAAGGAAGATACAAAGCCAGATATCTTAAAGGAAAAGTCACTGAAGTGGAAGCAAAGTGCATGTGCAGGGAATATGATAAAACATACAGGACCTTAGCTTTTATGAACATTGTGCAGCGTGATCAACCCATGTCTCATTCAGCAATCGCAGCAAACTGGATGGTCTTCTGAGAGGCACCGGGAGACCCGTAGAACACCACCGGAGAAATATGCATCCCTCGCCTGGCTGGACTTGCGTGCTCTAATTGTTGTTGAGCCAATTTGAGAAGTTACAAATGGAAACTCAATCAGCATTCGCCAGGACAAGCACTAAATATGGAGCTTGAGTCCTGTAGCAATGGAAAGCCGGTTATAACTCAATAAACTGGCCTTCCTCAACAGCAGCCTTAGTTGATTCGTTGATGATCCCAGCCTGAGAGCCCTCAATGTAGAGCCTTCCATGTATGGAGCTTCCCTCCTGCCATTTCCTTCTGTTGAAGAGGCAATTGAAGAATCTGACTGTGGTATTGATTTTAATTGATTCAGTGAATTTGTAATTGATTTAGTAAATAGGAAATTATGATTCTTTGTATATCATTTCCTTTTTGATTTTTCATTCTTACACTATAAGTGGATCGTTGTAATTGTACACAAGATATTGATATACAGAAAAGTTCTCCCTCTACATAATTTCTTGTCATGGTATCAGAGCAGCCTCTCGTCCTGGCCTAGCTTCCACAAATTCCAGAATTGCCTTCGTTTTTTTCTGAGTTGTTATTGCAATTCTTCATCTTGCAAAACAATCAGCAAAGCGATTAGGAATTCATTTTCACCATGGCAAAATATAAGAAGACTGAGAGTTCTTCGATGGAGGAGACTTCTCAAGCCTCATTACCATCGGATGTTACTATCCTACCCGAAGAGGAACGACCATCTCTCTAGGGGCAATTTTCTGCTTCGGGACAAATTTATGGGCCTATTCAGTGGCCTCCCACGTTTCAACTGGTTTAGTGGTATCCCGTCCAAGCCCAGTGGAGCCTAGGACAGGCGTGGGCCCAGCATCCATCTGGAGAAGCAGGTTATTCGGGTTTCAGAAATCAGCCAGTTCCTCCGTAAGATGGGACTGACCTGACGGATGACTCGAGTCGACCGAATCTCGGTCACAGACCCGGATCCATACCAGGTCAAGGGACGAATCCCTACTTGGCCTATCCGCCTAGGTTCATGCCGTATGTCTTCCCCGGTGGCGGCCGCCCCGAACTAGGGGATCCTCTCTACACTTTGCCGACCGACGGACCAGAACTCCGCCTCATTAATCTCTAGCTCACCGGACCAGACAACTACAATACCTGGGCTCGGGATCTACATCGAGCACTCGTCACCAAAGACAAGGACGGCTTCCTCGACGGAGCCGTCCCCTTCCCGATCGATGAACGCAACCAGAGACACTGGAGACGATGTAACCCGTTAATACATACCTGGATCGGGAACTGTCTCGCCCCTGACATCACAACCGGGCTTCCAACAACCGAAGACGCCAAGTGATTCTGGGACAACATCAAGGAAATGTATGGACACCTTGACCGAGTGAAGCTTTTTACCATCACCCAAGCATTAACCGAGCTGAAGCAAGGGAACCTCTCGGTTACCACTTGTTTCAACCGCCTTTATGCCCTATGGAATGAACTTGAGGCGGCTGAAGAACGCCTACAAGGACCCGAGAGCATGCTGAGGCAATATAAAGAGATCAAAGAACGAGAAAAGGCTACATGATTCTTACTCATTCTAAATGAGTCTTACTCGGCATTTAGATCTCAGATTCTTGCAATGGACCCTCCACCACCGCTCGACTACATATATCAGCTGGCTATGCAGGAAGAAAATCAACGCCTAGCCGCGACTGAGCACACTCGTGGAGTAAAAAGGATGAGTCTTGTGGTCCTTTCTTCCGGCATCGGCTCTGAGGTTGTCTCTGGCATCAGCTTTGACGAGATGGTTGGCGGATCTCTCAAAAGTGCTGGATACCCAAAAATGGGCTCTGTAGCTGTGACAAGGAGAAGGAACAAAGAGAACCCTAGGGTTCTCCGCACGGACAGCTGGGATCGACGCCAAGCAATGGACGGCCTGGATCAAAAAATAGGGATGAATGGCCTGGATCGCACATGCGAAGAATTGTCCATTAGCTTGATTGGATCGGAGGGGCCTCATTAGGCCACGTCAGCCCCTTCTTACAAGGAATCTCACGGCTCACGACAAGCCACGTCATCCGGAAATATCAATGGGCAAAATGGTAAATTTAAAAATAAATATTTTGAATATTGCAAACGCCCGGACCATAATGTTGAGACATGTTGGAAACTCCATGGTAAGCCTATTGATAAAGGTAAAAAAGAATCCTCAGTTTATCATTTTTCCAAAAAAAGGATCTATGGGGAACAATAGACGATTACTCAGGAGCAATATCAACATATTGTTCAAATTCTGGATTAGCTAAAAACTAACAACAAAAATGCAGGATTCTCAGGTACCGTTCTTCACAAGGAGAATTTTTTTCCAGTTGATACATGGATAATCGATACAGGAGCTAGTGACTGCATAATTTGTAATAAACATTTATTTTCTCATGTGGATAGAGGATTAGGATCTCCCATTTCAGTACATCTTCCAAATGGAAATGTCATCAATGTTACCAAAATTGGAAACGTTCATCTTGGATCAAACTTTGTCCTAAAAAACGTCCTATACATTCCTAATTTTGAATTCAACTTACTCTCTGTTTCAAAAGTCTGTACAGATAATTCATGTCGTGCTATATTCAATTTCGACAATTGTTTCTTTCAGGATCATTTGACTGGTAGACTAATGGGATTGGGTAGTGTTGCACAAGGACTTTATTTCTAGATTGATTCCCCAGGAGATTTAGAATTATTAAATAAAGGCATCTCTTATAATGGTATCAATAGAAATAAAAATCTTAATTTTCATCAGAGATTGGGTTATAGTGCTTGTTTTCCACATCCTAAATGTCTAGCATGTCCTTTAACTAAACAATCTTAAGCATCATTCCCTACAAGTACTTCTCGAGCTGACAAACCTTTTTCTTTTCTTCATATGGATATTTGGGGCCCTTACCATACTCCTCATCATGATGGTTCCCGTTTCTTTCTTGCGATCATTAATGACTATACACGGGTGTTGACACATAAATTTTTGCCCAAAAATCATTTCCGAAAAAATGGAAACTTGTTTTTCCACAAAAATATTGCATATAGATTATCTAGGTATTTAGTATAGTTTTTAAAAATGGAAGATGTTTTTCCTAAATTAAAAAATTAAAAAAATTAAATTAAAAAATATTTAAAAAAAGATTTAAAAAAAAAAAAAAAAGAAAGAAGAAAAAGTTGGAGTTGATGATCTGAATGTGACTAGCCAAGCCTAGGAGGTCAAATTGGAATTAAAATGGCAAGTTGGGGCCAAAATGCAATTTCTAAAAAGTTGAGGGACCAATTCGCAAATTTCGCAAAATTTCGCCCGAACCCTTAAATCATCATCTTGGTCACCAACTAAGTTGAAATTGAACTTGGGCTAGGCCGAATCAATCAAATTGGGCCAAAAGGACCAAATTTGTCTTGAATTGGGTAATTTCGGATAAGAAAATGGCTAACTTTGAGAGACTTTCTTGCAAAATTGGTTGGGCACAATTGTAAAAGCTGGTCAAGATCTTAAACTACCATACATGGGCTTGCTAATAGATAAAAAACTGCAGCTAAATCGATGGATTAAAGCACTCAAATCAACAGCCAAAACTCAGTCCACAAGTTGGTCTCAAGTCGGAGTTGTTGAGTAAGCAACTTGGTGGCCCCACCATATCTTCCTCAGTTGCCCAACCAGCCCGATCTTTGCACGTGATGGAAGACCGTATATAGTAGTGCAAGTGGACAAAAATTGGCCAAGGATAAGCTGTTGAAAGCACCAGAAAATCGCAGCAAAATCCATACACTCAACAGCTGCAGAAGTTTAAAAAAATTGGCTAGGTCAGAGAGTGGGTGAATTGCTCAGTTGGTAGGCTTGGTAGGAGGGCAAAAAGCTGATCAAGAGATTGCTGAATGAAGGGGACAAGATCAAGGAAGCATGCTCGTTTGAGGGATGAGAGAGAGAAGACGAGAGGGGCAGGAGAGAGCTAGGAAGCATTCCCAAAAGAGGCCCTTAAAAGCAACTCCAGAAAAGCCAAAACCCAGAAATTCCAGATCGACCTTCAGAGATAAAAGTGAAATTTTCACAAACTTGCAGCCAAAATTAGCCAAAACCTTCAACTAGAGAGTGAAACTTCACTCAAAGATCTTTCCATCCATAGGTTGCACATCCAAAATGGAGTTTGGGAAGGTCTCCTAAAGCCTCCCGAAAACCATCCTCTTGGCGGGCCAAAAAAGTCCGAAAAATTTTCTAAAAGTGTTGAGTCCGGTTGGTCATGGGTGAGGGAAAACGTGTGTTTTTGAGAAAAGTGAGAGATAAATGAGAAAATCCATGACTAAAACCCACACTAGAATACATATAGTTTGGGTTGGTTGTGATTTGGCCAACAACAGAGGTTTGGAAGTCTAATTTTGGAAGTCAATGAAAACCTTTGTTGTCATTTTTTTCTTCTACAGATCTCATTTCCAGTTTGAAGGAACCAACTTCCACGTGCCCCCCGAGGATAATTTCTTGGTTTCCTCGACCCAGAACCACTTGCAAAAGAAACTAGGAAGCAAGTAAGTATCCCAGATGTATTTTTGTTTGAGCTTGAACATTTTTTAATAGTGAAAAATCAAGAGGAAAACTAGTCCAAAAAACTGATCTTGAGGCTGGACTTTTTGTAAGTATTGAAATCTCTTAAGAGTTTTGCATGTGTGCTTCTTGGAGAGGTCGTTTTGATGTTGTTCGGTGTAAGGACCCGGGCCCCACTGTGTAATATTGTCCGCTTTGGACACTGAATCCTCACGGTTTTAAAATGCGTCACACAGGTTAGAGGGGCTCAAGCCATTATAAACTGGCCCAAGACTCCCTCTGTGACGGCCCAAGCGGTGGTGCGCGGGGAGGAGGGATGGCGGTGCGTCCGCGCCTCAGTCCCCGGACGTGCGCAAGGAAGGGGTCCCTGTCCCACATCGCCTAGGGAGGGAGTCTTGGGCAAATTTATAATGGCTTGGGCCCCTCTAACCTGTATGACGCGTTTTAAAGCCGTGAGGATTCAGTGTCCAAAGCGGACAATATTACACAGTGGGGCTCGAATTGTTACAAATGGTATCAAAGTCGACTCATGACCGCGTGTGGGGCCACAGCGAGGGCGCTGTGCTCCCAAGGGGGGGAGAATGTGACGGCCCGAGCGGCGGTGCGCGGGGAGGAGGGACGACGGTGCGTCCGCGCCTCGGTCCTCGGACGTGCGCAAGAAAGGGGTCCCTGTCCTACATCCCGTAAGGAGGGAGTCTTGGGCCAGTTTATAATGGCTTGGGCCCCTCTAACCTGTGTGACGCATTTTAAAGCCGTGAGGACTCAGTATCCAAAGCGGACAATATTATACAGTGGGGCTTGGGTCCTTACAAATGGTATTAGAGCCGACTCTTGATCGCATGTGGGGCCACAGCGAGGGCGCTGTGCTCCCAAGGAGGAGAGAGTATGACGGCCCGAGTGGCGGTGCGTAGGGAGGAGGGATGGCGGTGCGTCCGCGCCTTGGTCCCCGGATGTACGCAAAGAAGGGGTCCCTGTCCCACATTACCTAGGGAGGAAGTCTTGGGCCAGTTTATAATGGCTTGGGCCCCTCTAACCTGTGTGACGCGTTTTAAAACAGTGAGAACTCAGTGTCCAAAGCGGACAATATTACACAGTGGGGCCCGGGTCCTTACAAATGGTATCAGAGCCGACTCCCGACTGCGTGTGGGGCCACGGCGAGGGTGCTGTGCTCCCAAGGGGGGGAGAGTGTGACGGCCCGAGCGGCGGTGTGCGGGGAGGAGGGATGGCGGTGCGTCCGCACCTCGGTCCCTGGACGTGCGCAAGGAAGGGGTTCCTGTCCCACATCGCCTAGGGAGGGAGTCTTGGGCCAGTTTATAATGGCTTGGGCCCCTCTAACCTGTGTGACGTGTTTTAAAGCCGTGAGGACTCAGTGTCCAAAACGGACAATATTACACAGTGGGGTCCGGGTCCTTACAGATGGTATTAGAGCGGACTTCCGACCACATGTGGGGCCACAGCGAGGGCGCTGTGCTCCCAAGGAGGGGAGAGTGTGACGGCTCGAGCGGCGGTGCGCGGGGAGGAGGGATGGCAGTGCGTCTGCGCCTCGGTCCCCGGACGTGCGTAAGGAATGGGTCCCTGTCCCACATCGCCTAGGGAGGGAGTCTTGGGCCAGTTTATAATGGCTTGGGCCCCTCTAACCTATGTGACGCGTTTTAAAACCGTGAGGACTTAGTGTCCAAAGCGGCGACTCCCGCAGCATGTGGGGCCACAGCAAGGGTGCTGTGCCTTAAGGGGGGAGAATGTGATAACCTAGACCCGGGACAGTATGGAGGGACGGACTAAGATCGCCTCGGCGGTATGTGAGCGAGGCTAAGGGCATTTCTCCTGTCCCACATCGCTTAGGGGGGAGTCCTGGGAGCCTTTATAAGGCTTGGGTCTCTTAATATGTGTGACGCGTTTTAAAGCCGTGAGGACTCAGTGTCCAAAGCGGACAATATTACACAGTGGAGCCGAGGTCGTTACATTCGGCGGGTCATTCTCTATGACGTTTGTTGCATTTGAAAGCCCATGTTACCTACTTTCACTTGGATCAAGTAATGTTTCCCTTAGATCTCGCATGTGATAAGTGTCGGGGCTTGAATATGGGCATTCAACCTGTTTGCTTGACTTAGGTTCAAACCCAGATTTGCAAAATCAGCTCAAACCCGCATATTTGATGACGATTTCAGCTTGGTTTTCGTGTGTTTTAGGTTATGATTTTTATCTAATCTTACTCTTTGCATGTGGTAGTATAACCTTGATGTTTTAGTTCCACATAAGATTGCTCATGGGTTGAGATTGAAGGCCGAAAACATGGCCCGAGGAAGTTGGTTTGGGGTGATTTGATGCACACCAAGTGTTCGACGAAATGCGCAAACCAAGTTTCAACCTTGAAACAGTTGATTTAAGCTCTATTATTGTGATATTCAATGTTAGCATATATCAATTTAGGAAATTATTATTATTATTATTTTAAAAATAATAAAAAATCCAAAAATTTCAAAAAAAAATATGTAAGTGATAAATGGTATCAAATTAAGGCAAAAATGACATCTATGAAATTTTTATTAATTTTATAAGTTCATTTTTCCTAATTTAATGCTATTTTGATATTTTATTATCATTTTTGTAAATAATTTATTTTACGTAGATTAAAATTATTTGGAGTAATTTCATGCATATTTAAATTCCTATTTTGCTCATGGGGGTCCTGTCCTGGGGCGTGATAACAATGCCATGTAATATTATTTGTCCGACTTGTATCGGGTTTTCCTTTTCCGCATTTATTTTCAAGTCATTTCAATTTCTTGGATATTTACTTATGCACCACTTTTCATTAATTTGAGTGTAAATTTATCTTCTAAATTATGTTAGGATTAGTCTAGATATTGAAGGAAAACAAACCTACAAAAACATTTGCATGGACACTTAGCGGTTTTATAAGGATTATAATTGATAATCAAGATTGTGTGGCCATTTAGATAAACAACCTTACAAGTTAGTGGTAACGCAAGGGCGCTAATAGAAACATTGGCGTAAATAAGTCCCCATTCCTAGAAATCTCTAGTTGCATAGGAATTGAGAAAACACTCCTGTGTCTTGATTGGTTTCTAGCCGACCCCAATAGGTTAGTGGCAACTCCTTGAAATACATAGGTTGTTAAGAACTGAAATACGAAATCCAACGTTGCGCGAGGTATGGGCTTAGGAGAGCCCACGCCTAATCCAGGGCCATTGGTCTGCCTCTTTAGGCAAATACCCCTAAACCTTCTATCTTTTTCCCCCAGACGGGAAAAGAGAGGTTGCGACAACGGGGCACTTGGGTTTATCTTATGCAATCAAAAAGCTAGACTTTTTCCCATCTATAGAATTTCATCTCTTTAGTCAAGAATCAATTCGATCAATCTGTGCAACGAATTCATATGGATAATGGGCGAGAATTCTTTACTTCTGATTGCACCGGATTTCTATCTTCACATGGGATACTTCATGAAAGTTCATGTACTTACACTCCACAACAAAATGGAATTGTTGAGCGTAAACATAGACATCTCTTAGAAGTAGCTCGTGCATTAAAATACCAAGCTTCTATTCCTAAAGCCTTTTGGGGAGATTTTATGGTCACAGCTGCTTATTTGATTAATCGTATGCCAACTAGAATCCTTAATGGTAAAGCTCTTTTTGAAATGCTATACAACAAACGACCAAACAATGATCACCTTCGAGTATTTGGTTGTTTATGTTATGCAAGAAATGTGGGTCCTTTGGATAAAATGGGTCTTCATGCTACTCAATGCATCTTCATGGGATACCCCTTACTTCAGAAAGGATATAGAGTTATGGAGATCTCTACAGGGCGCTTCATTATAAGCAGAGATGTAATTTTTCATGAAGATATATTTATATTCAAAGATATGATGTCTCCTACAAACTCATCATCCGAAGGTAGCCGCCCCTTTCTATGTGAAGAAGACTTGTCGATGGCATCACAATACTTATTTGTTATCCCGGAACAATCAATGCACTCACAAGAGTCACCTATCTCTCCAACATTATCTGAAGTTGGGCCTCCACCATTATCTCGAGCATCATCTGAGGAAGTTCTTGCAAATACAACTACAATTGATGATGTAGTAGCTAAACATGTAATAGCTGATCAACCTTGGCATTCTAGTCGACAAACTTGTCCACCCACATGGACTAAGGATTACATTTGTTCAGCATTGAGTTCTTCAAGTACGAAATACCATATCTCCTCATATGTGTCTTTTAATCGACTATCACTAGAACACATGTGTTGCATTAGCCGTGTCTCAGAAGAACATGAACCATCTTCCTTTCATGAAGCATCAGGTGATCCTTGATGGCAACATGCAATGGAGTCAGAACTTAAAGCTCTCATGGAGAATCATACTTGGGACATTGTTCCACTGCCTCCACATGGGAAACCAATCGGATGTAAATGGGTATATAAAATCAAGTTTAAGGTAGATGGTATTGTTGAATGTTACAAAGCTCGATTGGTGGCCAAGGGATTTACACAAAGAGAAGGTTTTGATTATCATGAAACCTTCTCTCCTGTTGCAAAGGAAGTCACTGTTCGGTCATTCTTATCCATTGCTACCATTCATAATTGGTAGTTACACCAAATGGATGTCCACAATGCATACTTGTGATGGGAAACAATGATTCACATGTTGCTAAGTTCAAAGAATATTTGCATTCTATTTTGACCTCCCAAATATTTCCTTGGTATTGAGATTGCCCATTCTAATAAAGGCATCAACCTTAGCCAGAGGAAATTCATCCTAGAAATCATTTCAGAAGTGGGATTGTTAGGGTGTAAACCAACTGTCGTACCAATTGAACAGAATAGCAAGCTGACTACTCATGAGTATGATATAAGTTCTTCTTCGTCTATTGGTGATCCTTTGTTCATAGATCCATCAGGATATTAGTGACTTGTCGAGAAACTGATATAACTTACCATGACAAGACCCAATATATGTCATGCGGTGTAAATACTCAGCCAATTCATGCATCGCCCAAAATAGTCTCATATGAATGCTGCCCTGAAAGTTGTGATATATCTAAAGGGATGTCTAGGACTTGGAATATTCTTATATCGTGATTGCAACATGAAGATGACGGCTTTCTGTGATGCTGATTATGCTTCTTGCCCAATGACCAGAAGACCTATCACTAGTTTTTGCATCAAATTGGGAGATTTGTTACTTTCATGGAAAACGAAGAAGCAATCAATTGTATCATTATCATCAGTGGAATTGGAGTATCGAGCCATGGCAAACACTACTTGTGAAATAGTTTGGATATGAGGATTACTCTTAGACCTCGGACTACAAGTCAGTGTACCCACATAATTGTTTTGTGATAATGATGCTACGCTCAAATTAGCGGCAAATCCAGTGTTTCATGAAAGAACAAAACATATAAAAGTTGATTGTCATTTCACCAGAGACAAGATCACAGAGGAAGTATTGATAACAAAGGAAAATGGAACTGTGAATTAGCCAGCGGACATTTTCACCAAGCCACTATGTCAGAGACAACATGCGCATTTGCTAAGCAAGCTGGGTGTCCTTGACATATACAGGCCACCGACTTGAGGGGGAGTGTTGAAGAGACAATTGAAGAAGCTAACTATGGTATTGATTTTAATTGATTCAGTGAATTTGTAATTGATTTAATAAATAGGAAACTATGATTCTTTGTATATCATTTCCTTTTTTTATTTTTCATTCTTACACTATAAATGGATCATTGTAATTGTACACAAGATATTAATATACAGAAAAGTTCTCCCTCTACCTAATTTCTTGTCACCTTCTAAATCTCTTCCTCTCTCTCTCTGGAGGCCTATTCTGATCAAATCGATAACAAGTGTCACAGCACGGAAAAGCCAGAACAGAATCAACCGCAGCATTAATTGCATTCCCCAATATATTCTTCAGTCGATCAATCGCCAGCATTCCCCATTAAAGCATTATACCACACGCTGAACGCAGGTACAGACATTTTAGACCTAATCCACCACGTGCAGTTCGAAAGTTTACTCGAATTTTCCATTGATTGAGAATGAGATTAGCAAATCTAGCCGGGAAAACAGGAACAAAGGAAGCAAATGCTCCGAGCATGCGAATGCACTGGGAGGAGAGACGCACCTGAAGCACTTGAATAATCAGGGTTGGTTTGTCTATAATAAAATATGCGACTTGTAGGACATGTTAGAGACTACAACACATTATGTGCATTGAAGCATATACTGAATCGCGTTTGATGAGGCCAACCCAAACCATGTTTTCATAGAAACTAAATCTGTATCCAAATTTTTTTTATGAAAATCAAACTGAGGACAAAAATCCTTTAGAGAGAATTTATGTTCCTAGATCAGTATAAGATATGGTGGAACTATTGATAACTATTTTAAAAACTTAAACTAATCGGTGAATGATTTAACCTTTAAATATTCT
Source organism: Eucalyptus erythrocorys (assembly GCA_014182555.1). Taxonomy (NCBI): domain Eukaryota; kingdom Viridiplantae; phylum Streptophyta; class Magnoliopsida; order Myrtales; family Myrtaceae; genus Eucalyptus; species Eucalyptus erythrocorys. The sequence continues at coordinate 42,513,024 of CM024599.1, read as the reverse complement.
TTCAATAAAAAATGACCATACTTTCCATTTTACCAAAAATGCAAATTTCCAAATGTTTGCTTTTGGTTTCTTGTGAAATGAATTTTGCGTTAATTTGACAGGAAATTACTAGGCTTCAAATTTGAAGTAAATGAAAGATGAATACTAGAATTTAAGGTGCTGAAAAAGCAAATGCTTAAAGAACAAAAAAAATTACGGTGAACAAACGAACAACTTCATTCGCTTGATATCAGGGGTTTAGATAGACTTTATAAAACATATAATTGTCCAGTTTGTGATCAAATAGCTGCAGGCCCTAATTAGACCATAACTAGGTGTTTGGTTAGCCCAGGGCAAATGAATTAAAAAAGTATAAACCTCCGTACACAAATTGATGAAAGTCAATTAAAATGGGAAAAAAAGAAGAAGAAGAAGAAATGTCAACAACATTGAAAAATCGCACGCTTGGAGAATTAGAGTGAAGGGGAGGATCATTGTAAATGAAATTTACTCATGAATAATGCTAATTTTGGGTGTAATTTGCCTCTCTTTTGTGAAATTCTCCGACCAACTTTATCTTTGATTGTCCATCCATACAATGGTTCGTAGCATTATCCCATGTCCCCACCTGTCATCCAGCTTTCTCAAATAAGAATTTCACACTAATAAAGACAAAATTAATTGTTTTTATGTTTGAAATGAATAATAATTTTTTAATTATTGATAATTATTGATATTAAAATATTTTTTTTATAAATGATGAAAATATTCTTTATCCATTATTTTTTAAATGATATGAAAAATTATTTTAAAAATATATATTTTTAAAATCATTCATTTTTTATAAAATAAATAAAGTCTAAAATTTAAAAAAAAAAAAAAAAAGTCATTACCAACCCAATACTGAGACCTGGCAAGCACCTTCTCAGATGAGCAGTGAGATTCCCTTTCGTCAACTTCTTGGCATCGTGGGCAACCCCAAATCCAAAGCTCTATTGCTTGCATTCAAGAATTCGATGATCTCATCCAATGACTCCAACTTCTGGCTGAGCTCACCCGCCTGGGCTCTCCACACAGAGTTCTCAACCTAAATGCTCAAGTAATGTTGTGCCTGTGCGGTGATGTTGATGTCGGTCCCTATCCGGTGTTTTCTCCTTGTTCAGCTAGGCGACTTGATCCGGTAGATTGTCCAGGTTCTCCTGCTTCCTCATCTGGACTCGTGGTTTTAGATCATCCTCTTTCTCTTGCTCTGGTCCATCACGACTTGCAAGTCCTCCGCGGAGGCCGAGGTCCTAACTAGGGATGACCCTTGAAGATGTCCTGCTAGGAGATGCCATTTATGCATATACAAACTACAGAGTTTTGTGAAATTCTTGTGCTTTGTGCAGAGAATTATGAAATTAGATCAACAACCCAAATGGTACTTGGCTTTAGATTTATTCAGATGGGGTAGCTATTGTTGGAAAAAACTCCTTTGATGTTTTGAAGTTGACAAAACTTATCCAAAGTCTATTATGAAGAATTCCAGACATTTGTGTCAAAGTCTGAAGACTGCCAGACTTTAGTGTCAAAGTCTGTTCTACATCAGAAGTCTACCCACTCTGACAAATTCCAGACTGAACGCAAATGAAGAATGAAGACTTATCTAGACGCGATATTATCTTTCTTTCTTCAAGAGTTCAGTTTATACAGATTATATATGGCCTTCTGGATGAAAATATCACATACGAGATTGATTATCTTTTTTGAAATCAATTTGGATACACTAAATCTTTTTGGAGGGCACGTAAATTTGGAAAAAATCTACTTATGGAAACCAAGATCCTGATTGTATGGGTAAACATGATTGACGGACTTTCATCACAATCTTCAAATGGCTCAAGATCTCCTTAATTGATTCTATCCAACGGATTGATTGGAAGAATTCCTTTGGAAAGTGCCAACGGTCGAGAAGGCATGGAGGAGTATTTAAGGAGAACTCTCTAGTTGTTCAAAAGAGTGCGTGAAAGAGAAATTCCAAAGTTTGAAGCTTCCCAGTTTCTTTTTATTCCATATACTGAGCTTTAATTTGTACTCAAAAGAGAGAGAGACTCATACTGTGACGTCGTGAGAGAGTAGTAGAAATTCTTCACCGTGAAGTCAAGATCACAAGATTGTAAATTCTCTTTTGATTCATAGTGGAAACCAACCAAGAGGCTGTCAGCGTGGGAGAGTGGATGTAGGCTTGATTTAAGCCAAACCACTATAAATTCTGTGTTCTTATTCTCTTCCCTGAACTTTTTTATTTTGCTCGTAGTTCCTTTTAACTGTTAAAGTTTGAATTTGCTCAAAGTCTGTTGTTCTTCAAACTCAATTTCAAAAGTAAAATATTTCTACTGTTCTTTGCGAAAAATTGTCTTCACACTTATTCACCCCCCATCTAGGCTTTCATACTAGCACTTGTAATTTGTATCAGAGCCCGTGTGCTTAATTATTGAAGTGTTTTACTTCTAAGCTAAAGATATTCTATGATTAGTATTTTGGCTCCAGGACTGGTTGAAGGTCAGAGTAATACCAGACCTCCTTACTTCGATGGAAAGGAGTACAATGTGTGGAAGAAAAAGATGAAGGCATTTGTGAGATTGAGAGATCCCTTGGAGTGGGATGTTGTTGAAAAAGGGATTAATCCTAAAGCAACATCAACCTCGGACAGAGGAAAAGAAGTTGTTGATGTTGACGAGACAACACAAGCTGAAATTATCAAGAGACAAGCTCTTGACGCTAAAACTATCTACTCTTTATATTATGCCTTATCTCTCACTGAATATAATCAAATTTCTTCTTGTGAAACAACAAAAGAAGTTCGGGACATATTACATGTTACCTACGAAGGAACTGATCGTGTGAAGGAAACCAAAATTAACATTCTGCTTGGACAGTATGAAGCCTTCCGAATGAAGCTTGGAGAATCTATTACTGATATGTTCAGTTGCTTTACAGAGATTGTGAATGGCCTGACTTGTCAAGGTTAGCCAATCTCAGTACCAATAAAAGTTAACAAACTACTGCGTGGGCTTTCAAAAAACCGGAATCATGTGAAGACTTCAATTATAGAAACTTAGAGGATCATGCCTCTATCAGTTGATAAATTGATAGGCACACTTCAGTCATATGAAGTGGAGCAGATAAATGATGAAGAAGATTCTAAAAGTAAGAAATTAATTGCTTTAAAGTCTAACATTCATTGTAATGATACAGATTCAGATGATGATATGGACGATGAGGAGCTAGCGCTTATGATTAAGAAATTCAGAAAGCTGGATAGAAAGGGAAGAAGATTCAACTAGAAGAAGTAGAGCACAAAATTTCCAGAAGAGACCAACTGAGGACAATGAAACTAGCAAAGATGTGATATGCTTCGAATGCAAGAAAAATGGGTATATCAGACCTAACTGTCTTCTATTGAAGAAGAAGAAAAGGAAAAACTGAGAAGTATAAAAAGGCTCTCAAAGTAGAAACTTGGAGTGACACTGAGTGTGAAGAAAGTGAAGAAAAATATGCCAATATATATCTGATGGCTCATTTCGACTCAGACTTAGAATCAGAAACAGACTTTGATTCAGATTCAGACAAAGAAATTGAGGTTAGTGGCTTAAAAATTCCTGTCAAAGTCTCTAAATACATAGATGAACTTTGTCTCAGTCTCAAATCCTCTCTTAAAAGGATTTCGAACTAAAAAGAGAAAATTCTTTCAACTCAAATACCCTACTTTAACAAATCTGGTTTGGGTATGACTTCATAAACTATTCTATTTATTGATTTTCCCAAAGTGAAAGAAAGAATTAAACAAAGACCTACAAATACATTTTACAAAAATCATTTTCAAAAAGTTTTTGTAAAGCCCGTTGGCCACAATGCACTCAAATGTTCAAAGTGTAACAGCTCAGAACATTTCGAGAAAGAATGTCCCAAGGTTTGGAGACCAGTTAAGAAGGACTGGGGTAAGACTGTTTCTAATACTAACACTCCTGGACCCAAGAAAATCTAGGTACCAAAGAAAGTTTGAGTTTTTCTTTTGATTGTAGGTCATTATTAAAAGAAAGATCAAATGGTATTTAGATAGTGGCTGTTCGAGGCATATGACAGGAGACTCAAGCTGCTTCATAAAGCTTGTTAGACTGAATGGAAGAAAAGTTTCTTTTGGTGGAAACAGCAAAGGAAATATTATAGGATATGGGACTATGAAGATTGGTGGCTTGACTATCAATAATGTTTCCTTGGTGGAAGGTTTGAACTACAATATACTAAGCATAAGTCAGCTATGCGATACTGGTTTCAGAATAAACTTCCAAGAAGGCATTTGTTCTGGAAAGAGTCAAGACTTCTCTCAATCTTTTACTGGTCGAAGGCATAGCAACATATATCTTTTGGATATAAACTTAGAAAGTTCTTAGTGTCTTATTTCTATTCAAGATGAAGCAAGTCTCTGGCATTAGAAGCTTGGTCATGTTAACTTGAAACAAATTGCCAAGATTTCTTCTAAAAAGCTTGTTTGAGGATTTCCTAATATGGCTTTCCAGAAGAATGAGTTATGCACTCCCCATGTCTTGGAAAAACAAGTAAGAAGTTCCTTTAAACCTGTGAATCAAGTCTCTACCAATTGAGCTCTGCAACTTCTTTATATGGACCTTTTTGGACCAACCGGAACTCAAGAGTATTGGTGGAAAGAAATATTGCCTAGTAATTGTTGATGATTACTCTTGCTTCACTTTGGTATACAATCTGGCAAGTAAGTCTGAAGCCTTCTCTTATTTTTCGAAGTTTGCCAAGAAGGTTCAGAATGAAAAGGGTTATGTTATTTCAAGCATACGAACTAATCATGGAGGTGAGTTTAAAAATCAGGACTTTGCTAAGTTTTGTGATGAATCTAGTTTTCAGCATGTTTTCTCTTCTCCATACACTCCAGAACAAAATGGGATTATGGAAAGAAATAACAGATGCTTACAAGAGATGGTCAAAACTCTCTTGATAGAGAGCAAGATATCCTCTCGATTTTGGGCAGAAGCAGTCTCCACTGCTTGCTATATTATCAACAGAATATTCTTGAGACCTATCCTAAAGAAAATTCCTTATGAAGTATATAAAGGAAAGAAGCCTATTGTTTCTTACTTTCATGTCTTTGGCTATAAATGTTTTATTATGAAGAATGCAAATGATCAATCTGGAAAATTCGAGGAGAAATCAGACGAAGGAATCTTCCTAGGATATTCGGCTTCAAGCAAAGTTTACAAGGTTTTTAACAAGAAGACTCAATTCGTAGAAGAATCTATGAATGTCAAGTTTCAGGATTATGTGCAGAATTTACCAGATCAGACTCAACTTGAAGAGTCTAAACTTGTTCCAAACTTAACAAAGTCTACTTCCCCTGAAGAGGTTCAAACTTCTGGAGAACAACAAGAAGTAGACTAAGAAGTTTCAAATGAAGCAAAGGATCAACGGACTTTCAGACCAAACAACAACTAGAAACACAAGTCAAGTCATCCCAAAGAACTCATCATTAGCAACATTGATGAAGGAATTCGCACTAGATCCAAAAGGAAGAGAAGAGTCTAGTGCTCTAGCACTTATTTCGGACATAGAACCAAAAGGTATAGAAGAAGCCTTGTTTGATGAAAGCTGGATAGAAGCTATGTAGGAATAACTCAAACAATTCAGCATCAATGATGAATGGGAGCTAATTCCAAATCCGAAAGGCAAATCAGTGATCGGAACAAAGTGGGTTTTTAGGAACAAAATGGATGAGAAATGAAAAGTGATTAGAAACAAAGCAAGACTTGTGGCAAAAGGATCTACATAGGAAGAAGGGATATATTATGATGAGACCTATGCACCAGTAGCGAGGTTAGAATAAATTAGATTATTACTTGTTTTTGCTTGTTATAAAAATTTCAGGTTATTCTAAATGAATGTCAAAAGTGCATTCCTAAATGGATTCATTCAAAAAGAAGTCTATGTGGAACAACCACTTGGATTTGAAGATCCAAGGAAACTAGACTCTGTCTACAGACTGAAAAAGGCTTTGTATGGACTGAAGCAAGCACCTCGAGTTTGGTATAAAAGGTTGAGAAAGTTTCTAACTCAAAACACTTTTGAAATGAGAAAGGTTGATACTCCCTTGTTTATAAAGAGAGAAGGAAAAGATTTTCTGCCAGTACAAATTTGTGTAGATGATATTATTTTTGGTTCTTCTAACGAAAGTCTCTGCAAGAAATTTTCAAGATCTATGCACGATGAATTCGAGATGAGCATGATGGGTGAGTTAACATTCTTTCTGGGATTGCAAGTCAGACAATCGAAGAAAGGAATATTCATTCACCAGGAAATATATGCCAAAGATCTCATCAAGAAATTTGGGTTGGAGAATTGCAAGAAAGCAAACACACCAATTTTAAGCTCTTCGAAATTGGACAAGGATGAAGGAGGGAAGAAAGTAGATTAGAAGCTATACAAAAGCATGATCAGTTCTCTTCTTTACCTTACTGCTTCTAGACCTGACATTTTATTTAGTGTTTGCATATGTGCTAGATTTCAGTATGATCCCAAAGAACTCATTTAAGTGTTGCAAAACGCATCATTAAATATGTTGTGACTTCTCCAAAGTTGCGTTTGTAGTATCTAAAGAAATGAGACTTTACTCTTCTTGGATATTCAGACGATGATTTAGCCGGTTGTAAAGTGGATAGAAAAAGCACATCCGGAACCTGTCAACTGCTGCGAAATATGTTGATATCTTGGTTCTTAAGAAAGTAAAATACTGTAGCATTATCAATAGCAGAAGTAGAATATGTTGCTCTTGGGAGTTGTTGCTCTCAAATCCTATGGATAAGACAACAACTAAGAGACTTTGGGATTGAAGAATCATGTACTGAGATCATATGCGACAACACTAGGGTTATAAATCTCACCAAGAACCTAATTCTTCATTCAAGGGCAAAGCATATAGAGATTCGACATCATTTTATAAGAGATCATGTCCAAAATAGGGAGATTATAATTCAGTTCATTGATTCAAAGAATCAGCTGACAGACATCTTTACAAAGTTTCTGGAGAAAAACTTATTTGAGTTTATTCGATGCAAACTAAATATTATTTCTTATCTGGAGTAAAGTCTGAAGTTTTTTGGTCAAACTTAGAATATCCAGAAGCTACTTCAGTACGAGAATGTATCGAATCCAGGTATTTTAATTTTTGGAATGAAAATGTATGATTATATGAATCGTTACTTGCCTAATTTATTTTTAGGAATAATTGTTATATTGATTATTTTCCGATTTTGAATTTTTGGAAGTTACCTTTTCGAAAATTGTTCTGAAAAGGCATTTTATTGTGATGCTTCATGTCACGCCTCAATCCTCCGAGCGCGTGCCCATTTCTTTGTGGTTGATTAAATAACGACATCCCAGGATGCATCGTCAACTCATTCATTTTAATGCACATGCGGAAGCAGATAAATAATCCCTAGACAACAATTCAATGGGATAGGAAAGTAGAGCCATAATTTTGAAAACTGGAAATCACACAACAAACTTATATATACACAGCGTAACCAGTCATGTCTTAAACATTACCATACAAACCAAAATATAAATATATATATATATATATATATATATATATATAAGGTTTGTCAAACAGAGAGGGGTTTTCAAACAATTACGGGTCCTCGTCCTCCTCTCAATCATCCTCCACACTCCAACTGGAGACTTTAGCAAACTGTACCGGGGACTCTGGTACTTCAAAAATTAGGTCCACCGCGTCTACGAACGAGCCTTGAGGAGGATCTACTGTACCCTTTTCAAAAGTGACCTCCAGAACATATAGAGGTATCTCAAACTCCGGTATGAGACCCTCTCTCTGACCATCTTGAGCCTAGCGATACCATGATCTGTATCAATGGGGCACCTTGTGGGTGAGACCCGCATTGACCCAGACTATGAACCTTACCAGCTCAAAGGTCCAACCCCTAGGGCTCCCATGTAACGGAATGTAAAATGTCTGTTCTATAACTTTCTTCAGTCATCCTAAAATCTCAGGAGCTACCATCTAAGAACCTGAAATGTTATTCCATAATGGGGTGAGACGATGTTTCAACGAGTTCCACCCCCTAAGACCTGACTAGGAAGAAAATACGCCTTGAGGGCTGCCTAATCACAAACACAAGTCGGAGGTCTTACCTTTGCCTCTATTCTTTCCTGCAAGTTAGTAAAATTTAAATAGCCATCCAATCAATTCAATCAGATTGAACTATCGATCAATCGACTCAGTCGATTTCATGTCATCACGACCTTCCCATGGTCGGCCCATTCAATACTATCTATAAGGTCCTGCTCATCCTAAGCTGAAGATATATAGTATAGCTCGCTCAAAGCTGATAATTTATTGCTCACCAGAAGCTAACCAAAGATTATATTGCTCACCCATAGTTGATAAATTAATGCTCACCAAAAGCTGACCACATATTATATTGCTCACCCAAGGCTAATAAATTAATGCTAACCAGAAGCTGACCAAATCACCATTTTTATCGTACCTGGTAAAAATTATCGTGTGTGGGTACATGGTCGACCTTAGCCAAAATACAACATTTTCTCACTTTTGAACATCCCACTGGCTTCAATAATTGCAAATATATATTTTTGGCACTATAGACCGACGCCCGGTAATTTTCCAATTAATTACCAAAATTATCAATTTTTGGGATAATTATCCACAATCACAGAACACCTTCAAATTGCACAAAATAACAATCAATTAAATAAATAGATCAAACCTCTGCAATCAGCATAAAATTCCGGTCACCAACTATCCCAGTCTAATTTTTGCAGAAAATAAATAAATAAATAAATGATTACGAAAAGTAATAAATAATTGCCAATAAATACCAAAAATTAACACTTAGGCTCGTAAAGCCTAATTAAAAGCCGAGATGGATCCAGAAAATTTCCAAATCACTCTAGATAAATACTAGGGCTTGTCTAGGCCCTAACTACACTACTCTAACAACCTAACATGCAATAACAATTAATTAAATTGCTAATTAATTAATTAATCTAACTATTCACTTAAACTATGCTTAGTTTAAACTAATCAACCCTTAAGCGTCATTAACTTACTAAGCATGGATTGGTGAGTTAAACTCACTTGATAAGCGATCCTCTCGGATCGAAACGACAGGAACGTAGCGAGAGACAAGAAACTTCAAAGCGGGCTTGCCAACCGGAGTCTGGAACGGCTCGGAAACGAGCTGAACAGTGTTGTGAATACCCACTGTTGTTCGGTGCTAGTTAGGGCCGAGAGAGGCTGCTTCGATTGTTGGATGGGGTGGAAATGGCGAAGGGTGAGGCGAACCGGCTATAGCAACTCAGGTGGGCAACTCCGGTAGCTAGCAGTGGCTCCGGCGTCCACGACGGTGACGCACAGCCTCCTGGAGACCTGTTGGTAGGACGAGACGGGCAAGATGACGCAGCTGGGACGGCGGTGAGGCGCGATGGGCTGGCGAGCGCGTGGGGGTGGCGAGTGGCGAGGTGATGGCGTGCGTTGGCTGCAACGGCTTGCTGGTCTGGTTGCTGGATTTTTGGGCTTCAAACAACAAAATGGAGAAAGAAGAGGAGGTTGCTCGACAGTAGAGGGAGGAAGGAGAAGAGTGGGGGGGGACAAAGGGGGACCACTTGGCTTCTATCTCATCTCTTTGGTCTTCTTAGTGTGCCCCACCACCAAGTTGTCTTCCACAGAAACTTTTCAAACCCAAATGCCCCTTCTAGAAGGCTTGAGGTGGTCCACAAGTCATAGCCATGTGGGTGCACGAATTTGGCTCGAGTTTGGTTCAATTCCCATTCAATTCCCTCTTGAATTAACCCAATTCGGCTTCCATAAATTCAACCGTCGAGTCCTCGATCCAATTGGTATTTTTCCTCACCAATTGATTCCACTTGCATCCCAATTTTGCGGTAAAAAACGGTCCTTTGATTTTTTCGATCGAAAACAACTCTATGACAACTTTTTCCCAAAAAGTCTCGGCTTGCAGAAAAATCTTTGGAGACTAAGTCGATGTTCCTAAAATGACTTGTGACATGACAGAACTTTCAATTTCTACAATCAGATTCAAATTCGTGGTTAATTTCATTCTGGTGCGTTTTTAGCGTGACTTGGGCTATCGAATAGCTTTCAGAAATTTACCACCGCCTGCGGTGGCCCAGCTGGATAAGAGCTTCCCATGATCCTAAGCGGAAGGGGAGGAGTTCGAATCCCGCTGGCCGCACGGGATCTTAAGCACGACGTCGAGGTGGTGGGTCCTCCGCTAGCGTCGCTTCAGGGTTTACCTTCAACGTCACCCAGGCCTGTCGGCCGTCCGTGTTGGTACGGGGAGGGGTTCCCTGGGTATAAAAAAATAGCTTTCAGAAATTTTTAGTACAAATGACCCGTGGTCGATTTTCTTTGAGCACAATGAACTTCAACACATTGGCGACTCTCGGTTGGCGTGAAAATATCGAGGATTCAACTATGGACACAACGTATCAAAACGATAGAAAAATTAATCTAGTGCCGATCGACGAGAATTTTGCAATTTAGTGAAATCACCTACATTTAACCACACATATCAGTTGAACTGACCTTTCTCAGTTTTAATCGATCTTACTGTGCCAAAATGATCTCTGCAGATGAGCACAGTCGAGTAGTCGATTCTTAGACGAATCCTCAAGTTTATTGCATTAAAATCTCTTAATGGCTTCCCCAAATAGTCTAGTTATCTCACGAGTGATCGTTTATGAGAATAGTACTATAGGCGCATCGATTAAAGACCCGATTTAATTTAATAGAAAACAACATTGAAAATTCAAGATGTCACATTTCAAATACCCCCTGCCAGTTTCTTTATATACCCTCTTGCATTTCTTTTGAGTACATCATTTCAAAACCCTAGAATACAGACTCTCTTCTCCGACTTTTACTCTCAAGACTTCTCTACAAGTTTTCTTCTCTTCTACACTCGAACTTGTCTTCGAAATCCTCCAAGTTTGCAAACATGTCTTACCAAAGGAAATCTTCTCGGATTGCAAGCAAGGGGCCTCGGAATGTGCCAGAAGGGTAGACACATTTCGATCTCATTGAGGAAGATTCTGATAGGGCTAGTAAGAACACCTAGAGGGGCTGAATAGGTGTTAAAGAAGTTTTTGCAAGACTTAGCAACTTAATTCGTCTTTTGAGAATAATAGACTGAAGATGTAAAAGACTGTAAACAGTTATATAAGACTACAAATTAAAGTAAAGAGTTTAGGGAAAGAGAATTGAAACGCAAAGTTTATAGTGGTTCGGCTTAGACCAAGCCTACGTCCACTCTCTCGCACTGACAGCCCACTGGCTGGCTTTCACTATGAATTAAAAGAGATTTTTACAGTCTCACGTCCTTGATTCCATAGTGTAGAAACTCTATTACACTTCCTCAAGGTCTCACAAGTATTTAATCTCTCTTTTGAGTACAACTTAAGCTCAGTGATTGAATAAGCAAAGAACTAGGAGCTTCAGACTTTGGAATTTTTCTTTCATGCACACACTCGAATAGCTTGAGCGTCTTCCTTATATACTCCTCCATGCCATTATAACCGTTGGCACCTTCCAAAAGAGTTCTTTCAATCTACCCGTTAGACAAAATCAATTAGAGAGATCTCAAGTTACAAGTTATTTAAGGAATGTGATGATAGCCCACAAATCCTGCTTGTCCATACAATCAGGATCTAGGTTTTCATAAGTAAAACCTTCCAAGTATACTTCACCAATCAACAAATTTAATTATTCGTATTGATTTCAATAAGAATAATTTATCACAAGATGTTATCTCCAGCCGTGAGATCTTCTTCAACCTTACGAACCAGATCCTTGAAGATATACTCGCATCTGGATAAGTCTTCTTCATCGGATAAATCTTTTCTCCATCGAGTCTGGAAGCTATCAATGAGGGTAGACTTTAAATCTTGAGTCTGAAGGTCTTCAGATTTTGACAATAGAGTCTGCAAATCTTTAGACTAGACCGATGGAAATGTTTTGTCAACTTCAAAATAAATGAGGAAGTTTTCTCCAATAGATTCACTGCGCAACTCTCCACAACAATCTCCGTAGAACTCTCCAAAAAACTTTACACGGAATCCTCCGCGCCAACCATTGGAAGAGGAAGTCGAGCAAGATGTTGTTCCTCTTAGGACCTTGACCCCTCAGGTTCTTTATAAACATTATGGTTATCTGAAAATGGGTGGTACACCAATGTCCTTTATTATTGATTTTCTAAGATGACACGGGCATAGGAATGAAATGTTGTTTTTAAGAATTATGGAATGCTTAGGAATAGCGCCAAAAGGATTGGCAGACAAAGCCTTTCTTAATTTCCCTGCTGACCCTAGGTTTAGTGCTGAGCATCCTGAAAACAAGGATGATGATGAAGGGATGTTTTTAACCAAGAATGAGCGTGGCTGTTAATGAATCGGGTGATAGAACGAAACTCTTTCATTCTAAGAAACACAAAAAGGTTTAAAACAAAATGCTGAAGAGAGGGGTGATGAACCCTCGAACTGTCGATTTTGATTTCTTGGACTCAATTGAGGTGAACTTAAGGGAAAAGTTAGCTTTCCTTCAACTCAAGAATTTCTGTTCTGAGACGGCTATTGCATATTCAAAGTTGACTGCATTTTTCAACTCAAATCTGTCTTTTCTTGACCAGAATCAAATCCAATTTACAGTGAGTGATAAAGAATATGTGGTGGATGTTAACACACTGGCAGACTTATTCTAGACTGTCAGCCTCAAATGTTCTGTTGCACAAAGTTGTCGTTAAAAGTATCAAACCAAAGGCTGCATTAAAAACAGATGTTTCAAATTCGAAGCAAGACTCATGTTCACCATCTGCAATGGGATGAGATTTTCACCCCCTCATACTATCCTGATGCACATGTACAGGACAGTTATGAAGGACAAAGGACAATTGCCTTATTCAGCGTTGGTTACAAAGTTGTTTAGACATTTTCAGATCCAGTTTCCTGCCTCACTTTGCTCTCGAACTGTTGCTCCTATGGTAATAAGACTGGAGATGATTTCAAAGATGTGGTTGAAGGATCTGAACAAAGCTATTGAGCGCTTGAAGAAGGAGTCCTCAAGCAAAACCAAGGAAGATTCTGCTGGAAGAAAAATGAGAGGCAAGGAAGTTGTGAAAGAACCTGTAAAGAAGAGAAAATCGATCATCCTGCAGGACGAAGAGGATGAAGATAATCATACAATTTCTGCAATTGCCTTAAAGAATCTTCAAGGTTTTGTTGGTTTTGAGCAACCAAAGGAAAAAGGAGGAAATAGAGAAGAAACAGAGCAAGAAGAAGCAAAAGAAATAGAAAAGTAAGAAGCGGAAAGAGAAGAAGGAACAAGGGCTGAAGAAGAAGAAGAAGGTCATTGTGGACAGAAGGGTGAGGATAACTGTAGAACCCCAAAACCCCCTTAAGGTCGCCACAGTTGTCCTTTATACTTCGCATCTCAAATTGAGCTGTAAATTCTTAGGCTCTCTTTTTTTTTTTCTACAAACGGTCCCAGCGCACTCGACTTGCGGAAGCGATATCACATCTCACCAAATCTCCCTTCACATAACCAAAAAGGGCAATGCACACTACTAAACATCATAGGATAATGAAACCGGACCACTTTTATTTATATAACTACAAGATGGATTCTTTCAGGGTAGGTACATATCAACAGAAAGCCAACTCATACTAACAAGGCTTATACTCAAAAATAGTAAACTCATCTACCCCTCAAAAGAACCCTAAAAAACAGGCTCATCCATCTCTCGGTCTCAGTTTGTCCAAAAAATCTCAGCTCTCAGCTCCCAGCTCCCCCCTCAGGCCTTACCTCCTCCCTGGTGCTTCGAACGGCGGTGGTGGTAGCATGCCTTGCATAACCCCGTCTCGCTGCACGAAGACGGAAATGAACTCCTGGAATATGGGGCCATCCTCTAGACCCACCTCGAAGCGTACTATCACCCGCACCCGGAAGAATATCAGTCCAGGAACGTTCGGACTATCGATCTGGGTCACCCCCACCTCTACGTCAGATGGGATGCCATAGAAAGTGCCTGGAGAGACTGGCTGGAGCGGCATAACTAGGCTGAAAGTTATTCCCCAAAAAGGGGTGAGTATAAAAACTCAGCAAATACATGATCTCTATGGCCACTCATACATCACACAAGACAGTCAAACATGTCACATCATCACATAACGGCAACAGATATATCATGCATATGCCAACCATTAAGCCATAGACGTTTAATCATTCATGCACTTACTATCTAGTGTTCATGCTTGTGCCATGCACACAAATCATCAGTACTCAGGCATGCACCATGCTTTCATACCTTTCAAAACTCAGGCATACATATCATCATATGCACATATACATCATCCAATGCCCATGCATACATTTCACCATGTGCACATATATACCATTCAATGCCCATGCATACCAAATTTCACCAGATGCACATCACATTTTCAGTTTTCACAATATTAGGGAGCTTTTAATGCATTCCCGGCACACACCATCCGGGCTTCCGGCCCCCCACATTCCAGGCATCTCGCACCCCAACTGGCATCACGAGGAATTCACGGCACACACCATCCGTGCTTTCGGCATTTACACTCCCTGGCCGGGCATCTCGCACCCCAACTGGCATCATGAGGAATTCACGGCACACACCATCCGTGCTTCCGGCATCCCCTACGCTCCGGGCATCTCAACTCCGAGGCCATCCAGATTTACGCTCACAGGGCTACTGGGCATCCGGCATTTTCACTCCCTGGCCGGGCATCCCGACACTCCCGGGGCATCATCGGCTCACACCATCCGATGACCTTCTCACATGCATGGTTCATGGCATACAACATGATGCTCACCACTCATAACTATGTGCAATGCCAAACATTTTCACTCACATGGCATGACAGTCAGAAACATTTTCACTCATAACTATGAAACAACTCCATTTAATCAATTCCCATCCTTTCCTTATAAGTGCATAAAATTCAGCATGTATAGTTTTCAGAAAACGTTTCAATTAAATACCAAATGACTCTCAAAAGTTGTGAAACTCACACACATGACATTCAAGACAAAATGGCACATTTTTCATGAATAATATATGATCTAAATGTCAACACACAAAAAGATATCACTCAGCCATTGAAATACAGTAATTTTCGAACATTACAGCTTACACAGTTATAGAAAAACCCTAAATTAAATATCCAATTGTCCACTAAAAATCATGAAACTTTACCACATCAATATTAAGACATAAAAGTACAACTTTCATCAAGAAACCATGTTCAAACAATCCTCACACAAAAAGATATAAACTCAGCAATACAAATCAGAGTTTCGAACTTCCCAGTTTACACAGTTTTGGAATTACATTAAATTAAATACTCAAAAATCATTCAAAAATTATGAAATTTTACTATGTTATAGCCAAGAGTCTAAAGTACATTTCTCATGAAGACATTAACATCAAATTCGTCCTACATAATTTGTTATAAAAATCAAAAATTTCTGTTTCTACCCCCGAACCGTCCAGAATCAATCATCAACGAAATTTCATCAATTGAGCAACTTAACCTCCTTCTTTTCTTCTGATTTTTGGATATGTTCTATTTTAACATGTTTTCTTCAACTTTAATTTAGAGGCTGAAGCAAGATTCCCAAGAAAATGTCACCTTATGACCCACACAACCTACTGACGTTCCACAGAGACGGCCCAGAATCCATGTCCGTAAGAAAATACGAAATTCACTAGGCTACACTGGTTAGATTTGTCTCAATTTTTAGCATGTCGTTCATCAGGATGTTCTCTACATTTCATATGAAGAAGTCGAAGAGAAATATCCAAAAGGAAGCCACGTTCAACAGCCAACAAGCATCAAAGGTCGACATGCAAGCCGATATTTACCCGGTTTCTTAGAAAATCGATTTCACCCCTTAAATCTCGATCATTTTGCTTCAAATTTGAGTATGCTATACTTCAAGACATACTCTACAACTTCCATGAAGGAACAGAAGTCAGATTCTAAACTTAAGATTACCTACAGAACCTCACAAAGTCCTGGCGCATGCAAGTTCACTCGGACAGATTACACCCGTCACAGATTCACTCCCAAAACCACAATTTCTACCCATCAAACTCACAAATTTGGCCAATAAACTACACCACAGCAACACCACAGCATGCATGAGTAGTTGGGAGACCAAATCTTGCCTTAAAATTGAGCTAGGCGCGCGAGAAAACGGGCGACGATCTCACGGACGGTGCAGCTCCTTTCTTCTTTCCCTCCTTCTTCTTCTTCTCCTTCTCGCCTTTCTCTCTCTCTCTCTCACTCACTTGGCCCGTCGAAGACCCCTCAATAAACCAGCCATCTCCTTTTATACTCCTAACTAATCATCATTTGGGTCTAATGATTAGGTTACATGCAAGAAGACACATGGCAAAACCGGTGGACACTTGGACAATCACCTTGGACAGCTTGGCTTCTCCCTCTTGCGTGCGTGGGAGGCTCGGCCGGGCTCTCCATGGGCTTGCTTGGCCGGCCCAATTCCATCCCCCTAAAGCCCACACTCGGCCCAAGTTCTTAGGCCCAAGATTCCTAAATTTAATCCTCAAAATAATTAAATCTTGGTTAAGTTATTTATAAGATTTAAGTAACCTATAAGCTTGAATCTAGTTTGAGCTTTAAGTTCCAACCTTGTACCTCACATAGCCATAGTCTTTTCCTTCAAATAAATGCCTTACAATCTTCGGCCATATCACATAACTACAATGTCAATCAAGGATAGTTCAATTGTAGCTCATTAGTCCTCATAGTCTCACGATTTATCAATCCATTCTCTAGTACACATTGTGGTCATAAGTGAGCATACAAAACCATAGTTCATCGAATGCTCGGCTTTTGGCTCAATTATAACTTATTAATCCACTGACTAAAGTCTATCAGTGCTTTCATCGATCGGCCACAGTCATCGCATCCTCGAGGGTTGTTGAAATTCTTGGATGCCACAACTCTCCCCTCCTTAAAGAATTTCGTCCTCGAAATTAGATAAAACTTATGTCTCCTTAAACAAGTGAGGATATCTTTTCCTCATCTCACTTTCACTTTCCCAAGTGGCTTCTTCCACATCATGATGTCGCCACAATATCTTAACCAATGGAATCCTCTTGGTCCTGAGAATTTGCTCCCTTCGATCCAATACTTGCACAGGTTCTTCAATATACCTTACTTTCTCATCCACTGCGATGGCTTCATGATCGAGTATGTGACTAGGATCTGGTTGATACTTTTTCAACATAGACACATGGAATACATCATGTAAATTTCCCAATTTTGGAGGCAATGCCAAACGATAAGCCACATTCTCTACTCTTTCAAGTATCTCAAAAGGTCCAACAAATCTAGGGCTCAGCTTACCCTTCACTCTAAATCGAGATACTCCTTTCACTGGGGATACTTTAAGGAATACATGGTCTCCTACACTAAACTCTAAGGGTCTTCTACGCTTACCTGCGTAGTCTTTTTGTCTACTCTGAGCTGTCTTAAGCCTTTTCCTAATAATTTCGACAGCTTCAATAGTAACTTGTACCAGTTCAGGTCCTGTCAATTTCCTTTCACCTACTTCGTTCCAACAGACAGAAGTCCTACACCTCCTTCCATATAATGCTTCATAGGAGCCATACCTATACTTTTCTGGTAACTATTGTTATAAGGAAATTCAACCAAATGCAATCTCTCATCCCAATTTCCTTTAAAATCAATCACACAAGCTCTTAACATATCCTCTAATATCTGAATTACTCTTTCTGTTTGTCCATCTGTTTGGGGATGAAAAGGTACTAAGTTGGAGCTTAGTTCCCAAGGCATCCCGAAAGACTTCTCCAAAATTCGAAGTAAATCTTGGATCTCGCCCGAGGTAATAGTCACCGGAACACCATGTAAGCGTATCACTTGGCTCACATAAACCTCTGCATATTTATTCATTGAATAGTCTGTACGAACTGCTAAGAAATGAGCAGACTTAGTCAAACGATCTACTATTACCCAAATCGAGTCATGACCACTTGACGTCCTTGGCAATCCTTGTACAAAGTTCATGGTTATATGTTCCCATTTCCATTCTGGTATATCTAGTGGTCTCAAAAGTCCTGCAGGTTTACGATGTTCCGCCTTTACCTGCTGACATGTCAAACATTGAGATACGTACTTGGCTACATCTGTTTTCATACCATTCCACCAAAATTGCTGATGCAAATTCTTGTACATCTTTGTACTACCTGGGTGAATACTATAATTACTTTTATGTGCCTCCGACAAAATTTCCTTCTTTAACTCCTCATTGTCGGGAACACAAAGTCGTCCTTGACATCTTACCACTCCATCTTCAGAAATTTGAAATTCTGGCCTTTTTCCTGAAGATACAGTATCCTTTATTCTCAAAATTTCTGGATCAAATTTTTGTAAAATCTTTACCTTCTGAATAATTTCAGGTTCAATCCTCAATGCACTAAGCACACCAGTAAGGCAATTCACTTCCAGTTTAAACTCTGAGTCTGTTATAGACTTTAACAGGCTCCACTCTGCCATTCTTAAACTAGCTATTTCCACAGCCAACTTACGACTAAGAGCATCTGCTACCTTATTCTCCTTTCCTGGATGATATCGTATCTCACAATCATAATCCTTCAATAATTCCATCCATCTCCTTTGTCTCATGTTCAATTCCTTTTGTGAGAAAAGATATTTCAAACTCTTATGATCTATATAAATCTCAAACTTTTCTCCATACAAATAGTGTCTCCATATCTTTAAGGCAAACACTATAGCTGCTAATTCTAAATCATGCGTTGGATAATTTAATTCATGAGGTTTCAATTGTCTAGATGCATAGGCTATGACCTTGCCATGCTGCATCAAAACACATCCCAGTCCTTTTTGAGATGCATCACTATATATTGTAAAACCATCCGATCCAGACGGTAAAGTCAGGATTGGGGCTGTAGTCAATTTCCTCTTAAGTTCCTGGAAACTCTTTTCACATTCCCCATCCCATTCAAATTTCACATTCTTTCGAGTCAATTTCGTTAAAGGACTTGCCAACAGTGAGAATCCTTCTAGGCGTTCATACTAGCACTTACAGCTATTACATACATTAGCAAGAATTGAGGTTTAAATGATGAGACATGGGTGAGCCGGTAGAGGAAGATGACTGAGAAGGATTGAACAAGGCGAGTGCGCTTGAATCAAGAGAAAATTATATACCCACATAGAAGGATTTCACTGGAATTGGAGACATGGATCTCAAACATGAATAAAAGGGTGATGGTAATGATGATAGATTTCTTGAAAAGAAAAACTAATTTGTTGGGGGCAATCGAAGGGTTTGGCATGTGAATTAGGGGCTCAAGAACTCAACCACATTCAGGACAAAGAGGGCCCTTTTGAGGAATTTAGAAAATATAGTGAAGGAAAGAAGTGGACTTTACAAGAGAAACAGAGCAAAAGGAGGAATTAAAGAAGTGTGATAAAGTCTTGACTTTTTTTCTTCTTTTTTTGTCGATGCTACTTTAGTCCTATTCTAACTCTTAGACTTTTGCCCTATCTTCTTGCAAGGTGTGGTAGTCGAAACCCACACCTGAAACTATATCATCCCCACCCCAACCTTCCCTAAGAAGGTGGGGATTTGAACCCCCCATCTCCCCCTTCCATGTTGGAAGGGTGGCCACTGGGGCAAAACCTAGTGATTTTTTAATATATAATTTGAGGAATCAGAATCATCAACCAAAAGAGGAGGAACAAGCTATGGAGGTGGAGGAAGTTCTCTGAGGAATAGGAAAGATGCCTATAAAAATTGCTACAGAGGAGAGAAAATAAAGGAGAACAAAAGTGGCTGGATGTTGGAATTTATAGAGCAAGATGAACTAACAAGTTAAAATAGAGGAATATTTTAAGAAAATGATTTAAAATAAAAAGAGGGAAAAGATAATGAGATACGAGAAATTAGGGGAAGGGAAAAAAATAGTGCTTTGAGAATCTCACAAGTAGAAAAGGTTGCTACAAAAGCTGACGGGGCATGTGAGGCTGGAGAGAGGGAAGAGTCCGTAACTGCTCATTGCTCGGGTCAAGCTGATTTGAGGGCACTTTGCCTACCATTGTGATTTCTCAAGCAAATACAATAGAAGGGGCCAAAAGAAAGGAACAAACAAAACAAAGAAGGAAAAGAAAGTGGTAACGATTTTGTTAAATGACCAACGAGACAGTGATCAGGCACATATTCACCTTCTCAATAGCCCCCTAAAGTAATCAACGTCTCACTGCTTACTGTATCCTCTCTTCTTATTTACACAAATTCTTTTGCTCAGCAGCTCATATTACAGAGCAATTTGGGGTCTCTTCCAGGGGCACATGGTAGTATTTACAGGGTGGTGTCGGATAGTAGTCGTACGCATGTGGTTGAAGGGTTCCAAGCGAGTGCATTCGCTTCCCATACACACACTGACCATAGCCGAATGCCCCCTGAAACTCCATCCTCTGGCCTTCCACTTTCCCCCCTCCGGCGATGATATCTGCCACCTTGTGGCAGCCGCCTCCTTCCTTGTCCTCGGCCTCCGCACCCTCTTCCTCTTTCTTTTGCGAGATGATTTCGACCTCCCTCTTCATCTTGTCCCTCAAGTTCTCGATCAATGCCTTGGCATCCATGACCCCCTTCACCATGGCCGTATCTCAGTTCCTGTTGATGGCAACGTTGAGAACCCCTGCACGATCACAGTTCCAAAAGTTTTAACATAAGTACCATCAAGAGTATCCATACAATATAACGATCTTCAACGAGAAAAAGAAAAGACAAACTAGGTAGAATCACACAAATGAATAATAAAATAGATGACCTCTTGTTTGCGTGATTGCATTGCGAATCTTCTGGATGCATTGCTCGCTGTGGAGGCCACGGCTACTGAACTTCGGAACCACCATTGTCACTGGAGGCTGCACCCACATATTTTACATTAGGACATGTTCATGTTCATGGACACGTACATTCATTTTAGGATTGATCCATTTTTCTACCACATCCCATTCCACAGGATCTTTCAATCTCAGAAACGTCTTCATCTTGTTTTTCCACACATTGTACTCCTTCCCATCAAAGTAAAGAGGTCTAGTGTTGCTTTGGCCTTCAACCAAACCTGGAGCCAAAATACTAGCTATAAATCTTTAGATTTAAAAGAAAAAACACTTTAATAAAATAAGCATACAAGCTCTAATACCAATTGAAAGGGCTAGTAACAATACCTAGAGAGGGGTGAATAGGTGTTATGAAATTTTTTTGCAAAGTTCAGTAGAAATATTTGCTTTCAGAAAATGACAGACTTTGAATGAATTTCAACTTTAGCAGTTCGATGAAATTACGAACAAAATAAAAAAAGTTCAAGGAAGAGAATAAGAATACAGAGTTTATAGTGATTCGGCTTAGATCAAGCCTACATCCACTCTCCCACGCTGACAACCTACTGGCTAGATTTCATTAAAGATCAAAAGAGATTTTACAACCTTGATGATCTTGACTTCACAATGAAGAGTATGCTACTCTTTTATGAAGTTACACTATAAATCTTTTTCGCTTTTGAGTACAAATTTTAGCTCCCTGAATGAAATAGCAAGGAACTAGAAAGCTTCAAACTTTGAAAATTTTCTTTCACACACTTATTGAATGACTAGAGACGTCTCCTTTAAATACTCCTTCATGTCTTCTCGACCGTTGGCACTTTCCAAAGGAATTCGTCCAAACAACCCGATGGACAGAATCAATTAAGGAGATCTTGAGCCGTTTGATGATTATGGTGAAAGCCCGTCAATCAAGTTCGCCCGTTAATCATGTTCGCACGTACAATTAGGATCTTGCTTTTCATAAGTAAATTCTTTCCAAGTTTAATTGCCTTCCAAAAGATTGGAATATCGAAATTGATCCCATTAAAGATACCCAATCATGTAGGTGTTATATCCAACAAGAAGCCATCCATAAACTGTGGCACCCCAACTCCGATAGGGCCACCACAGGTACTTATCACTTACCCTATTACAAGCCAATCCAAAAGCTTTTCAATTAAAGAGGAACCATAGCTTAAAGGGGTTGATCAATAAAATTCTTCTCCCCTTTTTAGTCCCTTTTTTTTTTTTTTTGTAAAGGTCCCAGCGCAGTTCATATAGCGGAAGCAAAATCAAAATCCCCATCCCTTACTCCAACGACAATAATGCAATGCACACCAACTACACATTTCATTAACATGGAAAGTTAAGTTCGGAACACTTTATTTACATAACTAAAGATGGACATCAGGGGAGTCGATACAACAAAAGGCCAGAGCTCTATTAGGCTCGGCTACATCCAAAAGTACTCGACTCCATGGCAATCATACGAGCTAGTCCATCACCCAGTGTCGGCCATCCCAAAAAGTGTTAGCCTTCACTAGTCACGCGCTCCCATCACACCCAGCCAGGTGCATCGGCCGGTGGCGGCGGTAACATTCCCCTCATAGTCCCATCGCGACAGACGTGGACTGACAAAAACTCTTGTATCACAGGGCCATTAGGGAGGCCCACATCATACATGATCAAAACACGTACACGTACAAACACCAAACCGGGGACACCTATGCAAGGGTGCTCCGTGCACTCGACCTCGATATCAGATGGAACACCATAAAACATACCACGCGTGATAGGTGCTAAAGGCATCTTCTAATCTGAAATGTTGATCCCCAAAAGGGGTGAGTACAACCACTCAGCAATAAAGATCCATAAGACTACACGATGCAGCAACCAAAACGGTCAAGGTATCATGAATAAACACATATCACTCATGCATTCAAGCATACCTTACCTTACAGCCATGCATATATCACATGCAACGTGCATAAACTGCCATGCATTTATACATATACCATCAAGCAGCCATGCTTGCATTTCCATATGATCCATGCATCAAAACAATTCATGTTCCATGCCATATGCACATACATGCGTGTGATCACATCATCCATACCATACCATCATGTATGTATCCCATGAGATCCACTCAATGCATCCATGATCACAATTTCGATGCCATATGCTCACACACATATGCATGATTCAATTTCAATTTCAACTTTCAAAGGATCTCATTTCTTTTTCCAAGGATCAGTGTTTGCATCCCTCTTCTCGCACCCAATCCTAGCATCGCGAGGACCCTCCAGCACAAACCTCCGGGCATCCTGCACCCCGACTGGCATCACGAGGAATCCCCCCGGCAGAAACTTCAGGGCTTCCGGCACAAACCTCCGGGCATCTCGAAACTCCCGAGGACCCTCCGGTATTCGGCCATTCTCGGCCACCGGGCATCCACAAGGCATCGACTCATCGACCCTTTTGAGCATCCCGACACTCCCGGGGGATCGTCGGCTCACACCTCCGACGACCTTCTCATCATTACAATGCATATTCTCATATATCTCATTTTTCAATTTCACATTTAATGCATAATACCAATGATTGAAATCAGCATTTTTAAAATCATATAATATGCATTGGGAAAAGTATCATTTGATGCAATGGTTTTAAAAAACTTCATTGAGTTCATGAAGATCCATCAATCCTTTGATGTCATATGAAATGTATGAATATCATCACATCATTGCATGAATAATAATCCAAGATATCAAGATTTATATAACAATTCAAATAATCAGTAAGTAAAACAATTTCCAGCTTAAACAGAAGGCATGCTATTCATGAAATATTCTGGAAAATTAGTAAACAATGGAAATAAATTCTGAAAACTTACCACATTGTAGATAAGATTTAAGAAAACATATTTCGTGAAGGACACCACATCAAACAAAGCTTCACAGAAAATGTACAAGTCCGTATATCACTGAAAAAAGGTTTTTAACATCACCCATGCACAGTTTCAAAAAATTTTTCTATTGAACCCCTAAATAAACTCAGAATATTCTGAAATTTGGATACATTGTAGTTAATATCTAGAGCTAAAAGTTTCATGAAGAAATCGAAGTCCAATTCATCCTAGATTAAAAGTTAAAATCAATTTACTTTTCCTGTTCTTAGTACCGTTTTCCAGATCTACCGTGTTGAAGAAAATTCGTTTCCTTGGTCAATACTGGTCCATTTATTCTGAAATTTCCATAGTTTGTTCCTCAAGATGTTATCTACAACTTTTGTCAAGAGCACGAAGTCAGATTCGAACTGTAACATTTTATAACTTTCACAGAACCGTAAGAGGTCAAAGAACAGTTTCCAGATCTAGTATTTTCGAAGAAAATGGGTTTCATCACTCAATACTTATCCATTTCATCTCAAATTTTAGTATGTTAATCATTAAGAAGTCTTACACAACTTTTATGAAGAGATCGAAGTGAAATTGCAAATAAAAAATCACATGCAGCATACGAAATCACCAAAAGGTCAACATAACGGTTTCCAGATCTAGTTCCTTCAAAGGAAAATCATTTCACCAACCAATACTTATCTGTTTTATCTAAATTTCTAGTATGTTAATCTTCAAGAAATCCTCTACAACTTTCATGAAGAGGTCGAAGTGAAATTCCAAATAAAAAGTCACATGCAGCACACGAAATCACCAAAAGGTCGGACTGTTCCAACATGCAGTGACTCACTTGGAGAAACCACCACCATTCCTTCGAGTTTCCAGCACATCATAGCTCAAGCCTTTCCAGCCCACCCTCTCCCATTCCTATTCCATTTAGCCCTGAATTAATTAAATAACTAATTCAACTTATAAGGCCACAAAATTTTGTAATCTAAATCATTAAAATTCTACTTATAAAGTGCACCACCAAGAATAAGATTTCTATCTCAATTGCACCTTAATAAAAACCTTGGGTCACTTGAAGACACATTTCCATCCAAATAACACTCGGCCTTAACTTATTAGAAAATTCAATGGCTAATACATAATCCAAAGGCAATTTCCATTACCTAATCATGGTCCATGGTACTCCAGAGGTTGCCATGAGATTTTGAGATGCCATAATTCTCCTCTTCTTAGAGAATTTCGTCCTCGAAATTAGACATCACTATGTCTCCTCAAACAAGTGAGGGTACCTTTCCCTCATCTCATTTTCACTCTCCCATGTGGCTTCCTCCACATCATAATGTCACCATAATACCTTAACCAAAGGAATTGTCTTAGTCCTAAGGATTTGCTCCTTTTGATCCAGCACCTACACAGGCTCTTCGATGTATCTCACTTTCTCGTCCACTTTGATGGCTTCATGATCGAGTATGTGACCAGGATCTGGTCGATACCTCCTCAACATCGACACATGAAACACATCATGCAAATTCGCTAACTTAGGAGGCAGCGCCAAACGATAGGCTACGTCTCCTATTCTTTCAAGTATCTCAAAAGGTCCAACAAACCTAGGGCTCAGCTTACCTTTTATTCCAAATTGAGATATTCCTTTCATTGGAGATACTTTAAGGAATACATGATCTCCCACACTAAACTCCAAAGGCCTTTTACGCCTATCTGCGTAGTCTCTTTGTCGGTTCTGGGCTATCTTAAGTCTTTTCCCGATTATCTCGACCGCTTCTGTAGTGACTTGTACTAGCTCAGGTCCCGTCAGTTTCCTTTCACCTACTTCATTCCAATGGACAGGGGTTCTGCCCCTTTTCCCATATAATGCTTCATACGGAGCCATGCCTATACTTTTCTGAAAACTATTGTTATAGGTGAACTCTATCAGGTGCAAATTTTCATTCCAATTTCCTCTAAAGTCAATAACACAGGCTCTTAGCATATCTTCTAGAGTCTGGATCACTCTTTCTGTTTGTCCATCTATTTGAGGATGAAATGTAGTACTAAATTGAAGCTTTGTCCCTAAGGCATTCTGGAGACTCCGCCAAAAATTCGTAAGTAAAACTAGAGTCTCGATCGGAGGTGATCGTTACAGGAATACCATGTAAGCGTATTACCTGGCTTACATACATCTCAGCAAGCTTATTCATTGAATAGTTCATGTGGACAGCTCGAAAATGAGCAGATTTAGTCAAACGATCCACTATCACCCAGATCGGATCGTGACCATTTGATGTCCTTGGCAGTCCTTGCACAAAGTCCATCGTTACATGCTCCCATTTCCATTCTGGTATGTCTAACAGTCTCAATAGACTTGCAAGTTTGCGATGTTCCGCCTTCACTTGTTGGCACGTTAAACATTGAGAGACATGCTTAGCTATATCCTTCTTCATGCCATTCCACCAAAATTGTTGGCGCAAATTTTTGTACATCTTTGTACTACTTGGATGAATACTATAATTACTCTTATGTGCTTCCGACAGAATTTCTTTCTTCACTTCTTCATTGTTGGGAACACAAAGTCGTCCTTGGCATCTTACCACTCCATCTTCAAAGACTTGAAATTCTGGTCTTTTTCTTAAAGATACTGCATTTTTCACTTTCATAATTTCTGGGTCAGTCTCTTGCAGGATCTTAACTTTTTGTATAATTTCAGGCTCAATCCTTAGTGCGGCAAGCATACCAATAAGGCAATCCACTTTCAATTCAAACTCTGAGTCTACTACAGACTTTAATAGGTTCCATTCTGCCATTCTTAAGCTAGTCGTCTCCATAGCTGACTTACGACTAAGGGCATCCGCTACCTTATTCGCCTTCCCTGGATCATATCGTATTTCACAATCATAATCCTTCAACAATTCCATCCTCCTCCTTTGTCTCATGTTCAATTCTTTTTGTGAAAATAGATATTTTAGGCTCTTATGATTTGTATAGATCTCAAACTTTTCTCCATACAAATAGTGCCTCCATATCTTCAAAGCAAACACTATAGCTATCAGTTCCAAATCATGCGTTGGGTAATTCAATTCATGAGGTTTCACTTGTCTAGATGCATAGGCTATGACCTTGCCATGTTGGATCAGAACACATCCCAGTCCTTTGTGAGATGCATCACTATACACTGTAAAACCATCAGACCCAGACGGTATAGTCAGAATTGGAGCTGTGGTCAATTTTCTTTTAAGTTCCTGAAAGCTCCTTTCACATTCTCCATTCCATTCAAACTTTACATTCTTCCGCGTTAACTTTGTTAAGGGGCCTGCCAGTCGTGAAAACCCTTCAATAAACCTCCTATAATAGCCAGCCAATCCTAAGAAACTCTGTATCTCAGTTGGCGTTGTTGGTCTCACCAATTCACTACCATCTCAACCTTTGCAGGGTCTACTGCAATTCCTCCTCCTGACACCACTTGTCCCAAAAATATTATCCAGGTCCAGCCAAAACTCACACTTGCTGAATTTGGCATATAACTCATGATCTCTCAGAGTTTGCAAAACTATGCTCAAGTGCTGCTCGTGCTCTTCAGGTCCTCTAGAATATACCAGGATATCATCAATGAAGACAATTACAAACTGATCCAAATAAGGTTTAAATATCCTATTCATCAAATCCATGAATGCGGCCGGTGCATTCATCAATCCAAAAGGCATGACTAGGAACTCGTAATGCCCATATCGAGTCCTAAATGCAGTCTTAGGAATGTCTTCTTCCTTAATCCTTAGCTGATGGTATCCCGATCTCAGGTCAATCTTAGAAAAGACCGAACTTCCCTGCAACTAATCAAATAAACAATCAATTCTAGGCAAGGGATACTTATTCTTTACAGTCACTTGGTTCAGCTATCTATAGTCAATACATAGACGCATCGACCCGTCCTTCTTTTTCACAAATAGAACTAGTGCACCCCAAGGTGAAGCACATGGCCTTATAAATCCTTTATCGAGCAACTCTTGTAGTTGCACCTTCAATTCCTTTAGTTCCACCAAGGCCATTCTATACGGGGCTTTCGATATTGGTCCTATTCCAGGCATTAGTTCAATTTCAAACTCAATCTCTCGTTCCAGCGGTAAACCAAGCAACTCCTTAGGAAATACATCTGGAAATTCATTGACTACTCGAACTTCATCGAGCTTAGGTTCTTCCTTAGTAAGATCTCTTACTACAGCTAGGTATCCTTGACATCCCTTGTCAAGTAGTTCACAAGCTTCTATCATTGAGATGATAGCTACAGAGGGGTTTGTTTGACTCCCAAAAGATTCAAAACTAAACTGGTCAAGTAACATAAACTGGATCACTTTCCTATAGCAATCCACCTTAGCTCGATACTTATGGAGCCAATCCATTCCTATAATAACATCAAAGTCATACATCGCCATCACAGCTAGATCTATTTCCATATCTCGTCCCTCTATACTTATCCTACATTTTGCACACATCGTCGTAGATAGTATCATACTCTTTAAAGGCGTGGAAATACAAAGAGGCGTCTCAAGAGGCATAGTTTCTATCTCACTCAATTGCCTATATCTTTCAGATATGAATGAATGCATAGCACCTGTGTCAAACAATGTATATGCCTTCTTGCCATTTACAAAAATCGTATTGATATAACATTTTTGGAAGCTTCCGCTTCCTCTTGGGTGACCGCATACACCCTTCCTTGTGCTGGTGACCTCTGAGGATTCCTTGGTAGGTTTGGTCTAACAGCACTTTGTTGTGGCTGTCGCGCCGAGCCAACACTTAGCTGCAACCTCTCTTGTGGACAGTCTCTCTTCAGGTGACCTACTCATCCACAACCATAGCATCTCAGCCGTCCACTACAAGGTCCCGGGCCATGTTGCCCATCATACCTTTGATAAGTCTCATTCTGATAGGGTGCTTTCCCTATATTCAGGCCATCCCTAGCTCTTCCAAAATTCCCGAAATTGCTCTTTTTCTTAGCCTCCCAGGTCTGACCTTGACTAGGATAGGGTCTCTTACCCCTTTTGATATCTCTAAAGTTCAACTGTCTCTTAAACTCTGATCGCTCTCTCATCAGCTCTTGCTCCACTAACTGTGCCATTTCATAAATCTCATGATAATCCCTTATAGTCAAAGGCAGCAGTTGTTTCCTAATATCTGTCCTCAACCCTTTCAAAAATCTCTTAGTTTTTTCCTCACGATCCTCAATCAATTTGGGAGCATACCTAGACAATTTAGAAAATTTTGCCTCATACTGATCCACTGTTAGCTCCTTTTGTTCCAACTGAACAAACAAATTCAGTGATCTTCTTATCCTTAGCACAGTCCGAAAAATGCTCCCTATTAAAAGCTCTCACAAACTCATCCCAATTCACAACAATACCTAGTGGAAAGATTGTATCCCTCGAAGCTCTCCACCAAAACTTTGCATTTCCCTCCAGCTGGTACTCTACCAAAACTATTTTCCCAGCATCACTGCATTCCAACAATTGGAAAATTTGTTCTATCCCATCAATCTAATGTTCCGCCTCCTCAAACTTCCCATTCCACTGAACTTAGGTGGCTTCAGCTTCAGAAACTGCTCCACTAGTCCTTGAGGGCGACGTTCCACTCCGGGTTGTTGCTGCGCCTACCTTTCCATCAGATTTCCAATATTGGCCAACGCCTATAGGATGTCTTCCATTCGGGGTTCAGCCCTTGCAGTAGAGGCTTTAGTCCTCGATGGGTGAGCACTTCCAACTCGCACCATGACTTCCCTGCAATTTCCAAGCAATTGCCTCGGGAATAATTTGAGACTCGCTGTCTCCATTTAAAAGCAGCTACTACTACTACAATATAAGTAATATATACATGTTACTGGCACCTAAAGACTATCAGGGATCTACGAGTGAATACCCATCACTCGTTATTCACAGTTAACCAGTTATTCCATTTAATACCCTATGGTGTGCATTGTCATTATATTCCTCAATTTTCAAATGAGGCTCCTTATCACTCCACCTATAACCATTCGCTCTGATACCAAATCGGGCTGTGGCAACCCAACTCCAGTAGGGCCACCACAGGTACTTATCACTTACCCTATTACAAGCCAATCCAAAAGCTTTTCAATTAAAGAGGAACCATAGCTTAAAGGGGTTGATCAATAAAATTCTTCTCCCCTTTTTAGTCCCTTTTTTTTTTTTCTTTTTTGTAAAGGTCCCAGCGCAGTTCATATAGCGGAAGCAAAATCAAAATCCCCATCCCTTACTCCAACGACAATAATGCAATGCACACCAACTACACATTTCATTAACATGGAAAGTTAAGGCCGGAACACTTTATTTACATAACTAAAGATGGATATCAAGGGAGTCCATACAACAAAAGGCCAGAGCTCTACTAGGCTCGGCTACATCCAAAAGTACTCGACTCCATGGCAATCATATGAGCTAGTCCATCACCCAGTGTCGGCCATCCCAAAAAGTGTCAGCCTTCACCAGTCATGCGCTCCCATCACACCTAGCCAGGTGCATCAGCCGGTGGCGGCAATAACATCCCCCTCATAGTCCCATCGCGGCAGACGTGGATTGACAAAAACTCTTGTATCACAGGGCCATCAGGGAGGCCCACATCATACATGATCAAAACACGTACATGTACAAACACCAAACTGGGGACACCTACGCAAGGGTGCTCCGTGCACTCGACCTCGATATCAGATGGAACACCATAGAACATACCACGCGTGATAGGTGCTAAAGGCATCTTCTAATCTGAAATGTTAATCCCCAAAAGTGGTGAGTACAACCACTCAGCAGTAAAGATCCATAAGACTACATGATGCAGCAAGCAAAACGGTCACACACCATACCATACCATCATGTATGTATCCCATGAGATCCACTCAATGCATCCATGATCACAATTTCGATGCCATATGCTCACACACATATGCATGGTTCAATTTCCATTTCAACTTTCAAAGGATCTCATGTCTTTTTCCAGGGATCAGTGTTTGCATCCCTCTTCTCACACCCAATCTTGGCATCGCGAGGACCCTCCAACACAAACCTCTGGGCATCCGGCACAAACCTCCGGGCATCCCGTATCCCAACTGGCATCACGAGGAATCCCCCCGGCACAAACTCCAGGGCTTCCGGCACAAACCTCCGAGCATCTCGAAACTCCAAGGACCCTCTAGTATTCGGCCATTCTCGCCCACCGAACATCCACAAGGCATCAACTCATCGACCCTTTGGGCATCCCGACCATACATGCGCGTGATCACATCATCCATACCATACCATCATGTATGTATCCCATGAGATCCACTCAATGCATCCATGATCACAATTTCGATGCCATATGCTCACACACATATGCATGATTCAATTTCCATTTCAACTTTCAAAGGATCTCATTTCTTTTTCCAGGGATCAGTGTTTGCATCCCTCTTCTTGCACCCAATCCTGGCATCGAGAGGACCCTCCAGCACAAACCTCCGGGCATCCGGCACAAACCTCCGGGCATCCCGTACCCCAATTGGCATCACGAGGAATCCCCTCGACACAAACTCCGGGGCTTCCGGCACAAACCTCCGGGCATCTCGAAACTCCCGAAGACCCTTTGGTATTTGGCCATTCCCGGCCACCGGGCATCCACAAGGCATCAACTCATCAACCCTTTGGGCATCCCGACACTCCCGTGGGATCATCGGCTCACACCTCCGATGGCCTTCTCATCGTTACAATGCATATTCTCATATATCTCATTTTTCAGTGTCACATTTAATGCACAATACCAATGATTGAAATCAGCCTTTTTAAAATCATATAATATGCATTGGGAAAAGTATCATTTGATGCAATGGTTTTGAAAAACTTCATTGAGTTCATGAAAATCCATCAATCCTTTGATGTCATATGAAATGTATGAATATCATCACATCATTGCATGAATAATAATCCAAGATATCAAGATTTATATAACAATTCAAATAATCAGTAAGTAAAACAATTTCCAGCTTAAACAGAAGGCATGCTATTCATGAAATATTCTGGAAAATTAGTAAACAATGGAAATAAATTCTGAAAACTTACCACATTGTAGATAAGATCTAAGAAAACATATTTCATGAAGGATACCACATCAAACAAAGCTTCACAGAATACGTACAAGTCCGTATATCACTGAAAAAGGGTTTTTAACATCACCCATGCACAGTTTCGAAAACAAATTGAACCCCTAAATGAACTCAGAAAATTCTCAAATTTGGACACATTGTCGTTAATATCTAGAGCTACAAGTTTCATGAAGAAATTGAAGTCCAATTCGTCCTGGATTAAAAGTTAAAATCGATTTACTTTTCCTGTTCTCAGTACCATTTTCCAGATCTACCAGTGTTGAAGAAAATTCATTTCCTTGGTCAATACTGGTCCATTTATTCTGAAATTTCCATATTTTGTTCCTCAAGATGTTATCTACAACTTTTGTCAGAGCATGAAGTCAGATTCGAACTGTAACATTTTATAACTTTCACAGAATCGTAAGAGGTCAAAGAACAGTTTCCAGATCTAGTATTTTCGAAGAAAATGGGTTTCATCACTCAATACTTATCCATTTCATCTCAAATTTTATTATGTTAATCATTAAGTAGTCTTATACAACTTTCATGAAGAGGTCGAAGTGAAATTGCAAATAAAAAATCACATACAGCACATGAAATCACCAAAAGGTCAACATAATGGTTTCCAGATCTAGTTCCTTCAAAGGAAAATCATTTCACCAATCAATACTTATCCATTTCATCTAAATTTCTAGTATGTTAATCTTCAAGAAGTCCTCTACAACTTTCATGAAGAGGTCGAAGTGAAATTCCAAATAAAAAGTCACATGCAGCACACGAAATCACCAAAAGGTCGGACTGTTCCAACATGTAGTAACTCACTTGGAGAAACCACCACCATTCCTTTGAGTTTCCAGCACATCATAGCTCAAGCCTTTCCAGCATTCAACATCACAACCACAACAAGCAAGGTGTAGTTTCACATACTCGAATTGCCTTAAATCGAGCAAAACACAGCAAACAAGGACGGCGGCACAAGGCGGGACTCGGCGACGACAAACAGCAGCAAACGGCCTCCCTCTTCCCATTCTTCTCTTGCATGCTCGCCCTCCTTCTCTCTCGGTCTCTCTCTCTCTCTCTCTCTCTCTCTCTCTCTCTCTCGATTGATTCCCTCACCAAAATCGGCTCCCCTCTCTCAAGTTTCTTCCCCTCATCATTTGCAATGATTGGATTTTGCCTATAGCCGCCCAAGGAAGCCAATGGGGGTAGCCACACTTGGCTCAATCCCCATGCCACTTGGCAGTTCTCATGCAAGGCTTGAGGGCTTCATGGTTGGGCTGGCCTTGGGCCTACAAGGGCCAGTCGACCAGGGGGTGGCGTGGGCTGGTTTGGACGATCATTGGGCCTAAAAGTCAGCCCACCCTCTCCCATTCCTATTCCATTTAGTCCTTAATTAATTAAATACCTAATTCAACTTATAAGGCCAGAAAACTTTGTAATTTATATCATTAAAATTCTACTTATAAAGTGCACCACCAAGAATAAGATTTCTATGACAATTGTACCTTAATAAAAACCTTGGGTCACTTGAAGACACATTTCCATCCAAATAACACTTGGCCTTAACTTGTTAGAAAATTCAAAGGCTAATACATAATCCAAAGGCAATTTCCATTACCTAATCATGGTCCATGGTACTCCAGAGGTTGCCATGAGATTTTGGGATGCCACATAAACCATATAAACCGAATCTTTGAAGAAATAAAGATGATCTTGCGTCTGGATAAGTCCTCATTCTTCAATGGCATTCAGTCTAGAATTTGTCAACGTGGGCAGACTTTGACACTAAAGTCTGGCTGTCATCAAACTTTGACACTGAAGTCTAGAAGTCTTTAGACTAGACTTTGGATAAGTTTTGTCAACTTCAAAACATTAAATGTGGCATCCTTTCTTCCATCTGGAATTTATGATCAGTCCCCCATGGTCATCAGAATTTTCCTTGGTCCAAATACAAGGAAGCCTTTCAAATTCTTCAACTTCTGGATGAAGCACCCCTCCTTCAGCCTGATTGTTCGGCAAACTTAGGACACTTTGGTGACTGGTTTGGCTATGTTCATCCTCTATTTCAAGCTGAAGCTTCTGAAAGCTAGGCTTAAATGACTCAACAAAGACTCTTTCTCCGACATTTCAACCAGAACTACTGAAGCTAGAAATGCCTTAGCATCCATTCAGGATGCCCTTCAACTAAACCCTTTTAACCAGGGCTTGGCCGACAGAGAGAGAGACCATCTTGGGGCATTCTCGGACCTCCATCTTCAAGAAGAGATGTTTTATAAATAGAAGTCCAGAGTTCAATGGTTGAAGGAGAGAGACCTCAATACCAAGTTCTTCCATCATTCCATCAACAGAAGGCAACGCCTTAATAGAATCTTATCGGTGATGGATGAAGCTGGGAATATGGTCCACGACCCATCTTTAATTCATCAGCAATTTGTCACCCATTTTGAAGATTTTCTAGCGCCTTCTAATCTCACCACCCTTCCCTCGGTTCAGGAGATCAGATTGGTGTTGGTTCATTCCCTTAATGACGAGCATGTGCGTCTTCTATGTAAGCTTGTTTTGGAGGAAGAAATTCATGACACAATGTTTTCATTGTTGAAGAAAAATCCCTTGTATGTTTTAAAGTTAACAAAACAACCTCGTCTGTAAAGTCTGAAGATTCCAAGACCCAGTCGGTTAAGTTTGAAGAGTTCAAGACCCAAGCATTTCCGTCTGAAGACAGTTAGACCCAAAGTTACGGTCTGAAGATTTCCGTCTGAAGACTGTCAGACCCAGAGCTACGATCTGAAGATCTCTAGACCCAAATCTAAGTCTAAAGACAGTTTGCGATTTTGCCAGGCTGACAGTAGGTTATTTTTATGGTTAAGGAAACTAAGATTTGGATATTATATTCCCTAACTTATTCATGGAATATCTCTGGCTGTGATTGTGAGCTCAGAAGATTTATTATTCGGATTTTATCTGTTAAAGATCAAGCGAATTTCTGGAAGGATCTAATTTTGGAAACTCAAGATCCTGATTGTATGGGCGAGCATGATTGACGAGCTATTTTCTACTTATATTTTCGACAATGTGAAGATCACTTAAATTGATTCAGTCCAAAGGGTTGATTGGATGAATTCTTGGAAAGTGCCAATGGGTATGGAGGCACGAAGGTTATTTAAGGTGGGTCGGAGTTGTTCGAAAGTAATGAGAGAACCAATAGAAAAATTTCGAAGTTAGAACCTCTGATATCTCTTGTTCTCAAAATCTCTTGTGCTCAAAGTTATGTATCAAAGAGAGTCACTTATAGTGCGAAACAGCAAGAAAGCTGTAGGAGAGACTTTTCGCTGAAGAAGTCTAGTTCGTGAATTGTAACAGCTCTCATTTGCTACATAGTGATTACAGCCAGTTGGCTGCCAGCATGGAGAGTGGACGTAGGCTTGCAATAAGCTGAACCACTATAATCCTTGTGTCAATTTTCTCTTACCCTATTCTACTTGTTTTATGGATGTATGATCTATTTATTTCTGATATGATTTTCATATTAAAGTATTCTTCAGTAAAAGATTCCAAAAGAATTCCATAATCACCTATTCATCCCCCTCTAGGTGGATTCACTAGCCTATAACAATTGGTATCAGAGCAGGTTGCTTATTTATTGGAAGTGTTTATTATTTCTAAAGCAAAAGATCTATGGCTAGTATTTTGGCTCTAGGTTTAATTGAAGGGCAAAGCAATACCAGACCTCTCTACTTCGATGGAAAGGAATACAACGTATGGAAAAACAAGATGAAGGCATTCTTAAGATCTAAAGATCCTCAAGAGTGGGATGTAGTGGAGAAAGGAATTGTTCCTAAAGCTGCATCAATCACAAGGAAAGAATTGCCTGATGGAGTGGGAGTGTCATAAACCGATATTTCAAAGAGACAAGCCCTTGATGCAAAAGCTATCTATTCTCTATATTGTGCATTATCTCCTACTGAGTATAATAGAATTTCATCTTGTGAAACAGCCAAAGAAGTTTGGGATAGATTGCACGTCACCTATGAAGGAACAAATCGAGTCAAAGAAACTAAGATCAATAACCTTCTTGGACAATATGAAGCCTTCAAATGAAGCCAGGAGAATCCATCACAGATATGTTCAGTCGATTTACAGAAATTGTAAATGGCTCGGAATACCAAGGACAGCCAATCTCAGGACCTATGAAGGTCAATAAACTGTTGAGAGGACTCTCCAAAGATTGGAATCACGTCAAGACATCCATAAGAGAAACACAAAGGATCATGCCTCTTTCGGTAGATGAGTTGGTCGGCACACTTCAATCATATGAAGTCGAGCAATTCAATGAGGATTTTGACACCAAAGGTAAGAAGTCAATTGCTTTAAAATCTAATGATGATTCTGATGTTACAGATTCGGAAGAAGACCTGGATGACGAGGAGTTGGCACTTCTGATTAGAAAGTTCAGAAGGCTAAATAGAAAAGGTAAAAGGTTCAATGGAAAGAAACAAAACAATTAGAGATTTCAAAAGAAATCAAATGAAGAAGAAGACACCAATAAGGAGGTTGTTTGCTTTGAATGCAAAAAAAAAAGGGACATATCAGACCCAACCGTCCCTTATTAAAGAAAAAGAAAGGAAAACCAGAAAGGTTCAAGAAAGCACTCAAAGCTGAAACATGGAGTGACACTGAATGTGAGGAGAGTGATGAAGAGTATGCCAATATCTATCTTATGGCTAACTCAGACTCAGACTTAGATTCAAACTCAAGCTTAGATTCAGACTTAAACTCAGACTCAGACTCAAACAGCGGTATCAAGGTTAGAAATTTAAAAATTCCTACCAAAGTATCAAATTACATTGATGAACTTTGTCTCAGTCTTAAAGGCTCTCTTAAAAGGATCTCTGAACTAAAAAGGGAGAATTCCAAATTGAAACAACAAGAAAAGACTTTGGTTGAAAAAGTTCAAAGTCTAGACAAGTGTCTTGCTGTTTCAAAAGAAAATGAGATCGTACTTTCAAAAGAAAATGCTTGCTTGAAAGAAGATTTGTTGAAAGTTACAAAGAAATTTTCAATGAGTTCTGAAAAGTTGAATAAAATTCTTTCTATTCAAAGACCCTATTTTAATAAATCTGGTCTAGGAATGACACATGAAACCATTCCTTTGATTGATTTTCCAAAGGTAAAAGAAAGAATCAAGAATAGGCCAACAAAACCTTTTTATAAGGATCATTTTCAAAAGCTTTTTGTAAAGCCTGTTGGTAGAAATGCCCTTACATGTTCAAAATGCAAAAGCGTAGAACATTTTGAGAAGGAATGTCCCAAAGTTTGGAGACCTGTTAAGAAGAGTTGGGCAAAGACTGTTTATGGTACTAACAATGTTGGACCCAAGAAAGTTTAGGTACCAAAGAAGACTTGAGTTTTTCATTTGAATGCAGGTCACTATCAATAAGAAAATCAAGTGGTATTTGGATAGTGGCTGTTCAAGACGCATGACGGAAGACTCAAATTGTTTCACAAAACTCTCTCATGTAAAAGGAAGAAACGTTTCTTTTGGTGGCAACAACAAAGGAAAAATTGTTGGTCGAGAAACTGTGAAGATAGGAAACCTCACAATCAATAATGTTTCTCTGGTTGAAGGGTTGATCTATAATCTATTTAGTATTAGTCAACTATGCGACACTGGATACAAGATCAACTTTCAAGAAGATACTTGTTCTGGAACAAGCAAAGATTTCTCACAATTCTTTACTAGACGAAGACATGGAAACATTTATTTGCTGGATATAAAGCCTGACAGTTCTCAATGCTTGATATCAATTCAAGATGAAGCCATTCTTTGGCATAGGAAGCTTGGACATGTCAACTTGAAGCAAATTGCAAAAGTTTCATCCAAAAGCTTGTTCGGGGACTTCCGACCTGAAATATCAAAAGCATGAATTATGCACTCCTTGTGTACTTGGAAAACAGGTTAGAAATTCTTATAAATCTATAAATCAGGTATCCACTAAACGTGTTTTGCAACTATTACACATGGATTTGTTCGGTCCAACAAGAACTCAAAGCATTGGAGGTAAAAGATATTGTTTGGTAATAGTTGATGATTATTCTCATTTTACTTGGGTATTCTTTCTTGCAAATAAATCTAAAGCTTTAACTTATTTTACTAAATTTGCAAAGAAAATCCAAATTAAGAAAGGATATGCAATTTCAAATATTTGAACTGACCATGGTGGTGAATTTGAGAATCATGATTTTGCTAAATATTGTAGTGACTATGGTACTCAACATAATATTTCATCCCCATACACTCCACAACAAAATGGACTTGTAGAGAGGAAAAATCGTTCTTTGCAAGAAATGGCAAGAACTCTTTTGATTGAAAGTAATATTTCTCCTCATTTTTGGGCTGAAGCTACTTCAACTGCTTGCTATATTATAAATAGAGTTTTTCTAAGACCTATTTTAGAGAAAACACCTTATGAACTGTTCAAAGGTAAAAAACCTATTGTTTCTTATTTTCATGTATTTGGTTGTAAATGTTTTATCTTAAAGAATTCTAGTGATCGAATTGGTAAGTTTGAAGAAATATCAGATGAAGGAATTTTCCTTGGCTACTCTATGACAAGCAAAGCCTTCAAAGTTTTCAACAAACGGACTCAGACTGTGGAAGAATCCATGAATGTGAAGTTTGAAGACTCAGTTCAAAATCAGACTCAACCTGAAGATTATGAGTCTGGCCAAGTGTCTACAAATTCTCTTGAAGAAAATCAAATCTCAAACACTCAGTCGCAAACCAATTCAGTAGCTCCAACAGCCTCATCAAAGTGACAAACCAATTACAAATTGGAAACACAAATCCAACCACCCTGCAAATATCATCATTGGCAATATTGATGAAGGAGTTCGTACAAAATCTAAAAGGCGTGAAGAATCTAGTGCTCTCGCACTTATTTCTGAGATTGAACCTAAAAACATAGAAGATGCATTGAAAGATGAAAGCTGGATTGAAGCAATGCAAGAGGAATTGAATCAATTCAAAATCAACAATGTTTGGGAGCTAGTTCCTAAACCAAAAGGTAAATCAATTATTGGTACCAAATGGATTTTCAGGAACAAGCTTGATCAACAAGGAAAAGTGGTGAGGAACAAAGCAAGACTTGTGGCAAAAGGTTACACACAAGAAGAAGGCATCGACTATGATGAAATCTATGCTCCGGTGGCAAGGTTAGAAGCTATAAGATTACTTCTTGCTTTTGCTTGCTTTAAAAATTTCAGGTTATTCCAAATGGACGTGAAAAGTGCATTCCTAAATGGAATTATCCAAGAAGAAGTCTATGTGGAACAACCGCCAGGATTTGAAGATCCTAGAAAATCAAACATTGTTTTCAAGCTGAAGAAAGCTTTATATGGCTTAAAACAAGCACCTCGAGCTTGGTATGAAAGGTTAAGTAATTTCTTAATTCAAAGTGGTTTTTCTAAAGGTAAAGTAAATACTACTTTATTTATCAAAAGAGAAGGCAAGGATTTCATAATTGTTCAAATTTATGTTGATGATATAATATTTGGTTCTTCTAATGAAAAGCTTTGCAAGAATTTTTCGAGTTGTATGCAAAATGAATTTGAGATGAGCATGATGGGTGGATTGAACTTCTTTTTGGGACTTCAAGTCAAACAATCAAGAGAAGGAACTTTTATCCACCAAGAAAAGTATGCAAAAGACCTTATCAAGAAGTTTGGAATGGAGAATTACAAGAAAACAGAAACTCCTATGTCAAGCTCATCAAAGCTGGATAAAGATGAAGAAGGAAAGAGTGTAGACCAAAAACTATACAGGAGTATAATCAGTTCACTTCTTTACCTTATAGCATCTAGACCTGATATTCTATTTAGTGTTTGCATTTGTGTTAGATTTCAATCTAATCCTAAAGAATCTCACATGACTGCTGTGAAGCGTATTATTAAATACGTTGCAACTACATCTAAGCTAGGTCTGTGGTATTCCAAAAGGGGAGATTTTACTCTTCTTGGATATTCTGATGCTGACCTTGCTGGCTGTAGAGTGGATAGAAAAGCACTACAGGTACTTGTCAACTATTGGGAAACAGATTGGTATCTTGGTTCTCAAGAAAACAGGGTATCGTAGCTCTTTCAACCGCCGAAGCAGAGTACATAGCTCTTGGAAGTTGCTGCTCTCAAATTCTATGGATGCAACAACAATTAAGAGACTTTGGAGTTGAGGAGATGTGTATAGAAATCAAATGTGACAACACAAGCGCAATCAACCTCACAAAGAATCCAATACTTCATTCAAGAGCAAAGCACATTGAAATCAAGTATCATTTCATTAGAGATCATGTTCAAAATGGTGAAGTGGTGATTCAGTACGTTGATTCAAAGAATCAATTAGCAGATATATTCACAAAGCCCCTAGAAAAGGCTCACTTTGAATCAATTCGCTCAAGACTAAATATCGCAAGACTTGAAGATGTTCAGACTCAAAGCTAGAGTCTTGAAAAGTTCAGACTCAACGCAAGGTCTGAAGGCGTTCAGACTCAACGTAAGGTCTAATGGCGCTCAGACTCAAAGGTAAAGTCTGAAAGGATTCAGATTCTGAGGTAAAGTTTGAACACTCTCAGACTCTGACTTAAAGTTTTTTTACGTATTTTAATTTTTCGTATTCTATGCATTAAATTGTTTTTGTTAATTGCTTTTTGAAATTTTGAAATCTCTTTTTATTCGAAGTCGACATGTAATTATGGTAGTTTACATTTTCAAAATTGCAGTTTACTTTTTCAAAATTGGTAGTTTTTATTTTTCCTTTTGGGCGATGGTTCAGTATCTCGATTTTATTTTTTCCTACTATTTATACTTTCGAATCATTATCTTCATTCGTTACAACACTTTTGAAATCCATCTCTTTTTACTCTCGGTTTCAAAACCCTAAAAAGCTCCATTATCGTTCCTGTTCCATTACCTTACTCGACAAAAATCCCAACTTTTGTTTGCGAACAAGTTGAACTTTTGCTTGCTATTCAAGAATGTCGTCTCGAAAGTCTTCAAGAATCGCTAGTAGGGGACCACAAAGACAGCAAGAGGGTCCTACAAGGGTGGACCTCACAGGCGAAGAATCTCCACAAAGGGAGATCCAAAGTCAGCATTTTGAGGAAGAGATCACTGAAGCAGAGCCGGTAAGAACCCTAAAACCAAAGCTTGCGTTTGATCTTTATAATAGGCTAAAGGTTGGGGGAACAAGCCTAAAGACGATCGAGGAATTTCTAAAAGAAAGAGGATATAAAAGTGAGTATATCTTCTTGCGGGAGATGGGGGACTTAAAAATGGTTGAAAAAGGGACTGCTCAAAGAACTCTTGAAAATATTTCGAGTGATCCGCTTTACAGTACAGCAAGCCAGACTTTAGATGATGATGAGAGACTTTTCTCTCATTTCCAGCCACGAATGGGTGTTACTGTGAACTCAGTTTGTCCTTCGGGTAGTCTTTTTCGGTCTAAAGAGTATGAACGGATGTACACCAAGTTGTTGAAGAGAGGTGTTGTAAATCCAAGGAGTGTGGACTTCGACTTCCTTGATTCATTGGAGATAAATCTTAGCTGCAGTTGGAGAAATTCTGCACAGATACGACAAATGCCTACCCTGAACTTATGGCATATTTTTATTCGAATTTGTCGTTTCTGGATGCGAATAGGTTGTCCTTTTCTTATATAGACAAAGAGTATATTGTTGATGTTGACACACTGGCTGATGTTATTCGGGTGGAAAGAAGGAGTTTCCAACCAATAAAAGTGTCCACAGCCTTTGCAACTGTTGAAATAGGGCGTGATAGAAAAGTGGAAGGCAAAATATCCTATACAAGGATGAATGCCTCAAACGTATTGCTGCACAAGATCATCATCAACTGTCTCAGGCCCAAGCCAACCTCAAAAACCGATGTCTCCAAGACTGAAGCCAAGCTGATGTTTACCCTCAACCAAGGCAGGCCCTTTTCACTTGTTGAAGAAAAATCCCTTGGAGTTTTGAAGTTGACAAAACAGCCTCAACAGTACGGTCTAAGGTCTCCAAGACTCTGTCGGCTACGTCTGAAGTTGTCAAGGTCTAAAGGTTTTCAAAGACAGTCAGACCCAGAATTTCGGTCTGAAGTTTTTCCGTCTGAAGTCAGTCAAGACTTAGTTTCCGTCTGAAGACCTTCAAGACTCGGTTTTTGATCGATGACCCTCAAGACCCAAATCTAAGTCGAAGACACGGTTCGCGATTTTACGGGCTGGCCACGAGATTATTCTTATGGCTAAGGAAAGTAAGATATTGGATTTCGTATTTCCTAATCTTAACCATGGAATATCTCGGGTTTGTGATCAAGAGCTTGGAAGATTTGATTATTCGGATTTTATCCGTTGAAGATCAAGATTATTTTTGGAAGAATCTAATTTTGGGAACTCAAGATCCTGATTGTATGGGCGAACAGGATTAATGAGCTGCTGTCTACTTACGTTTTCGGGACAAAGGAGATCACTTAAATTGATTCAGTCCAACGGGTTGATCGGATGAATGTTTTGGTAAGTGCCAACGGGTATGAAGGCACAGAGACTATTTAAGGTGGATCGACGTTGCTTGGAAAGAAGGAGAGACTAGTAGAAAAATCTTGATGTTAGAATCTCCAAAATCACTTGTTCTCTAAAATCTTTCATATTCAAATTGTGTATCAAAGAGAGTGAGATATAGTGCAAAAGCAGCAGAAGGCTGTAGGAGAGACTGTCAATTGAAGAAGTCTAATCCGTCTACTGTAACGGCACTCTTTTGCTACATAGTGATTACTGCCAGGTTGGTGCCCGGCGTGGAGAGTGGACGTAGGCTTGGTCTAAGCCGAACCACTATAATCCTTGTGTCAATTCTCTCTTACCCTACTCTATTTACTTTATGAATACGTAATCTGTTTATTATTGATATATCTTTGATATCAACGTATTCCACCGCAAAAGATTACAAAAGAATTCCGCAACAACCTATTCAGGCCCCTCTAGGTTGATTCACTAGCCTATTTCAATTGGTATCAGAGCAGGTTGCTTATTTGTTAGAAGTGTTATTACTTCTGAAGCTAAAAATCTATGGCTAGTGTTTTGGCTCCAGGGTTAATTGAAGGGCAAAGCAATACCAGACCTCCCTACTTCGATGGCAAGAATTACAACGTATGGAAAAACAAGATGAAGGCGTTTCTAAGATCTAAAGATCCTATGGAATGGGATGTAGTGGAGAACGGAATTATTCCTAAAGTTACATCAAGCACAGGAAAAGAAATAGCTGATGGAGCAGGATTACCACAAGCAAAAATTTCTAAAAGACATGCTCTTGATGCAAAGGCTATTCACGCTCTCTATTGTGCATTATCTCCTACTAAGTATAATAGAATTTCATCTTGTGAAACAGCCAAAGAAGTTTGGGACAGATTGCACGTCACCTATGAAGGAACAAATCGAGTCAAAGAAACCAAGGTCAACATACTTCTTGGTCAATATGAAGCCTTCAAAATGAAGCCAGGAGAAACTATCACGGATATGTTCGGTCGATTTACGAAATTGTAAACAGCTTGGCATACCAAGGACAGCCAATCTCGGGACCTATGAAGGTCAATAAATTGTTGAGAGGGCTCTCCAAAGATTGGAATCATGTCAAAACATCTATAAGAGAAACACAGAGGATCATGCCTCTTTCAGTAGATGAATTGGTCGGCACACTTCAATCCTATGAAGTTGAGCAATTCAATGAGGAATTTGACACAAAAGGTAAGAAGTCAATTGCTTTAAAATCTAATGATGATTATGATGTTACAGATTCAGAAGAAGACTTGGATGATGAAGAATTGGCACTTCGATTAGAAAGTTCGAGAAGATTGAATAGAAAAGGCAGAAGATTCAACGGAAAGAAACAAAACAATCAAAGATTTCAAAGGAGATCAAATGAAGAAGAAGATACCGGCAAAGAAGTTGTTTGCTTTGAATGCAAGAAAAAGGGACACATCAGACCCAATGTCCCTTATTGAAGAAAAAGAAAGGAAAACCTGAAAAGTTCAAGAAAGCACTCAAAGCTGAAACGTGGAGTGACACTGAATGTGAGGAGAGTAATGAAGAATATGCAAATATATGTCTTATGGCAAACTCAGACTCAAACTCAGACTCAGACTCAGACTCAGACTCAGATTCAGACTCAGACTCAAAGAATGGTATCAAGGTTAGA
Organism: Eucalyptus erythrocorys; assembly: GCA_014182555.1. Taxonomy (NCBI): domain Eukaryota; kingdom Viridiplantae; phylum Streptophyta; class Magnoliopsida; order Myrtales; family Myrtaceae; genus Eucalyptus; species Eucalyptus erythrocorys. Next base: position 42,468,764 of record CM024599.1, on the reverse strand, counting down.
AATCTAAAAATTCCTATCAAAGTATAAAAATACATTGATGAACTTTGTCTCAGTCTTAAAGACTCTCTTAAAAGGATTTCTGAACTAAAAAGGAAGGATTCCAAACTGAAACAACAAGAAAAAAATTTACATGAAAAAGTTGAAAGTCTAGACAAGTCTCTTGCTGTTTCGAAAGAAAATGAGAATGATCTTTCAAAAGAGAATGCTTGCTTGAAAGAAGACTTATTGAAAGTTTCAAAGAAATTTTCAATAGGTGAAAAAAGCTGGATAAAATTCTTTCTATTCAAAGACCTTACTTTAATAAATCCGGTTTAGGAATGACACAAGAAACCGTTCCTTTGATCGATTTCCCAAAAGTAAAGGAAAGAATTAGGAATAGGCCAACAAAATTTTTTTATAAAAATCATTTCCAAAATGTTTTTGTAAAGCCTGTTGGTAGACATGCTCTTACTTGTTCAAAATGTAAAAGTGTCGATCATTTTGAAAAGGAATGTCCCAAAGTTTGGAGACCTGTTAAGAAGAGCTGGGGAAAGACTGTTTATACTACTAACAATGATGGACCCAAGAAGATCTAGGTACCAAAGAAGACATGAGTCTTTCTTTTAATTGCAGGTTACCTTCAAGAAGAAAGTCAAGTGGTATTTAGACAAACGGTGGATGTTCAAGACACATGACGGGGAGACTCAAGTTGTTTTACAAAATTCTCTCATATAAAAGGAGAAAATGTCTCTTTTGGTGGTAACAACAAGGGTAAGATTGTTGGTCAAGGAACTATGATGATTGGAAATCTCACAATCAACAATGTCTCTCTTGTTGAAGGATTGAACTACAATCTATTGAGTATTAGTCAATTATGCGATTCTGGATACAAAATCAATTTTCAAGAAGATACATGTTCGGATCAAGCAAGGATCTTTCACGGTCCTTTCGGTCGAAGACATGGGAATATCTATTTGCTTGATATAAGGTCCGACAGTCCTCAATGCTTGATATCAATACAAGATGAAGTCATCCTCGGCATAGGAAGCTTGGACATGTCAATCGAAGCAAATTGCAAAAGTATCATCCAAAAAGCTTGTTCGAGGACTTCCTAACCTCAAGTATTAAAAGCATGAATTATGCACTCCCTGTGTATTTGGTAAACAGGTCAGAAATTCCTTTAAATCTATAAATCAAGTATCCACTAATCGTGTTTTGCAGCTATTACACATGGATTTATTCGGGCCAACAAGAGTTCAAAGTATTGGAGGTAAAAGATATTGCTTGGTTATAGTTGATGATTATTCTCGTTTTACTTGGGTTTTCTTTCTTGCAAATAAATCGATGCATTGATTCATTTTACTAAGTTTGCAAAGAAAATTCAAATTGAAAAAGGATATGCAATTTCGAGTATTAAACCGACTATGGTGGAGAATTTGAAAATCATGATTTTGCCAAATATTGTGATGACAATGGTATTCAACATAATTTTTCATCCCCATACACTCCACAACAAAATGGAGTTGTAGAAAGGAAAAATCGTTTTTTGCAAGAAATGGCAAGAACTCTTTTAATCGAAAGTAATATATCACCTCATTTTTGGGCTGAAGCTACTTCTACTGCTTGTTATTTTATAAATAGAATTTTTCTAAGACCTATATTAGAAAAGACACCTTATGAACTGCTCAAAGGTAAGAAACCAATTGTTTCATACTTTCATGTATTCGGTTGCAAATGTTTTATCCTAAAGAATTCCAGTGATCGAATTGGTAAGTTTGAAGAAAAATCAGATGAAGGAATCTTCCTTGACTACTCCATGACAAGCAAAGCTTTCAGAGTCTTCAACAAACGTACTCAAATTGTGGAAGAATCCATAAATGTGAAGTTCGAAGATTCGTTACAAAATCAGACTCAACCTGAAGATTTAGAGTCTGGGCAAGTGTCTACAAATTCTCATGAAGAAAATCAAGCCTCGAGACCGAGCCTCAAACAAATTCAGAAATTCCAAGCGAAGAAGAGCTTCATCAAATTGACAAATCAACTACAAATTGGAAGCAAAAGTCAAGTCATCCCCGGATCTCATCATTGGCAATATTGATGAAGGAGTTCGTACTAGGTCTAAAAGACGAGAAGCTTCTAGTGCTCTTGCACTAATTTCTGAGATCGAACCAAAAATATAGAAGATGCATTGAAAGATGAAAGTTGGATCGAAGCAATGCAAGAAGAACTAAACCAATTCAAAATCAACAACGTTTGGGAGCTAGTTCCTAAACCAAAAGGAAAATCAATCATTGGCACCAAATGGGTTTTCAAGAACAAACTTGATCAACAAGGAAAAGTGGTAAGGAATAAAGCAAGACTTGTAGCAAAAGGCTACACACAAGAAGAAGGCATCGACTATGACGAAACCTATGCTCCTGTAGCAAGGTTAGAAGCTATAAGATTACTTCTTACTTTTGCTTGCTTTAAAAATTTCAGGTTATTCCAAATGGACGTGAAAAGCGCATTCCTAAATGGAGTCATCCAAGAAGAAGTCTATGTGGAACAACCACCATGATTTGAAAATCCTAAAAGACCAAACCTTGTTTTCAAGCTGAAGAAAGCCTTATATGATTTAAAACAAACACCCCGAGCATGGTATGAAAGGTTAAGCAATTTTTTAATTCAAAATGGCTTCTCTAAAGGTAAAGTAGATACTACCTTATTTATAAAGAGAGAAGGCAAGGATTTCATACTTGTTCAAATTTATGTTGATGACATTATTTTTGGTTCTTCTAATGAGAAACTTTGCAAGAATTTTTCAAAGTGTATGCAAAACGAATTTGAGATGAGCATGATGGGAGAACTAAACTTCTTTTTGGGACTTCAAGTCAAACAATCAAGTGAAGGAACTTTCATCCATCAAGAGAAGTATGCAAAAGACCTTATCAAGAAGTTTGGAATGGAGAATTGCAAGAAAACAAAAACTCCTATGTCAAGCTCATCAAAGCTGGATAAAGACGAACAAGGGAAGAGTGTAGACCAAAAGCTATACAGAAGTATAATCGGGTCACTTCTTTACCTTACAGCTTCTAGACCTGATATATTGTTTAGTGTCTACATCTGTGCTAGATTTCAATCTGATCCTAAAGAATCTCATATGTCTGCTGTTAAGCATATCATTAAATATGTTGCAACTACATCTAAGCTAGGTCTATGGTATTCTAAGAAAGGAGATTTTACTCTTCTTGGATATTCTGATGCTGACCTTGCTGGTTGTAGAGTAGATAGAAAAGCACTACTGGTACATGTCAATTATTGGGAAACAAGATGGTGTCTTGGTTCTCAAAAAAAGCAGTGGTACCGTGGCTCTTTCAACCGCCGAAGCGAGTACATTGCTCTTGGAAGTTGTTGCTCTCAAATTCTATGGATGCAACAGCAATTGAGAGACTTTGGAGTTGATGAAACACATACGGAAATCAAATGTGACAATATCAGCGCAATCAACCTCACAAAGAATCCAATACTTCATTCAAGAGCAAAACACATTGAAATCAAGTATCATTTCATTCGAGATCATGTTCAAAGTGGAGATGTTGTGATTCAGCATGTAGATTCAAAGAATCAATTGGCGGATATATTCACAAAACCTCTGGAGAAGACTCACTTTGAATCAATTTGTTCAAGACCGGGAATTGTGAATTTTGAAGATAATCAGACTCAAAATTAAAGTCTGAAGGTGGTTCAGACTCTTCGCTAAAGTTTGAAGGTGGTTCAGACTCATCGCTAAGTCTGGAGATGGTTCAGACTCAACGCTAGGTCTGAAGACGGCTCAGACTCAAAGCAAGGTCTGAAAGTGTTTCAGACTCTACGAAAAGTCTGATTGTACTCAGACGCAAAGGTAAAGTTTGAAAAGGGTTCAGACTCAAAGGAAAAGTCTGAACATCCGTCAGACTCTGTATTATTTAATCTCTTTACGAATTTCTTTTTCATATTCTCTCTTTAACATATTTTTGATAATTACTTTTCAGTATTTCAAAATCTCTTTTCGCTCTTTTTCTGACATGCATTAATGGTAGTTTATATTTTCAAAAATGGCAGTTTTCTTTTTACGGTTTATTTTTGGCAGTTCTTTTCTTTTACTTTTTGGCGACGATTCGTATTCCAGTGATTTCTCTCTCACTATTTATACTCTCGAACCGTCACTTTTGCTCTCAGCTACTCCTTTGCGATTCATCCTCATACTCTTTCACTCTCAAAACCCTAAAAATTTCCTTTTGCCGTTTCCGTTTCGTCCCTTTTCGCCTCAAAGTTTCCATTTTTCCTCACGTTCAAGTTGAAACTTTGCTTGCTCTACAAGAATGTCGTCTCGCAAGTCCTCCAGAATTGCAAGCAAGGGACCACAGAGACATCAAGAGGGTCCTACAAGGGTGGACCTAACGGAGGAAGATTCACCTCAACGAGAAGCGAGAGAGTCAACATTCGAGGAAGTTGTTACCGGCGAACCGGTAAGAACTCTTAAGCCAAATGTTGCTTACGATCTCTATAAAAGGCTTAAGGATGGGAAGGTTAGCCTTAAGACGATCGAGGAGTATTTGAAGGAGAGGGGGTTTAGGAGTGAGTATGCATTTTTGATGGAGATGGAGAAGCTGAAGGTTGTTGGTGAAGGCACTGCACAGAGGATGCTAGAAAATATCTCGAGTGATCCATTTGAGAATGCTCCTGCTGAAACCTTAGATGATGATGAGAGACTTTTCTCTCATTTTGAACCTTGTTTTGGCGTGGCTGCTAATACTGCTTGTCCTCCGGGGAGCTTATTTCAGTCGAGGGAGCATGAACGAGTTTATGCGAAGCTGCTAAAGAGGGGTGTGGTCAATCCAAGGAGTGTGGATTTTGACTTCCTAGATTCGATAAGGATAAATTTAAGAGGGAAGTTTGCTAGGTTGTAACTGGAGAGTTTCTGCACGGATTTGACTGTGGCCCACTTTGAATTGACAGCTTACTTTTACTCGAATCTATCCTTTTTGGATGCAAATCATTTGTCCTTTTCTTTCATGGACAAAGATTATGTTGTTGATGTTGACTTGCTAGCTGACATTATTGGTGTGGAAAGAAGGAGTTTCCAGCCAATCAAAGTCTCAACAGCCTATGCAACATTGGATATTGTACGAGACGAGCTGTTGAAGGCAAGATATCCTACACTAGGATGAATGCCACCAACGTTTTGTTGCATAAAGTTGTCATCAATCGCATCCGGCCAAAATCGACCTCGAAGACCGATGTTTCCAAAACAGAGGCAAAGCCGATGTTTGCCATCAACCGGGCGGAGACCTTTCTCACTTCCACATGTCATTCTTTTCCATATGTATAGGACGGTGGTGAAGGATAAGGGTCAGCTGCCTTATTCATCAATCATCACCAAACTGTTTAGGCATTTTGATATTCAAGTTCCTGCATCTTTGTGCCTAACAAAGTTGAATTCGATGCTCGTTGGTGAGAAGATGGTGATGAAAATGAAATTTCCAGAACTGACTGCAGCACTGGAAAGGTTGAGGAGGGAAACACCTTCAAGGGAGATCCCCACTGCTTCATTGAAAAGGAAGGGCAAAGAGCCCATGGCTGAAAAGAAAAGAAGAAAGATCATCCTGCAAGACGAGGAGGATGAAGAAGATGCCATGACTTTGTCCACTCTCTCTAGATTGAGGAGCCCTGTAATCCTGAGAACAGAGGCTGAGGAGAGAGCGAGAAAAGAAGTAGAGGAGAAGGAAGTAAAGAAACAGAGGAAAGAGAAGGCAGAAAAAGAAAGGAGAAGAGAAGAGAATAAGAGGAGAGAAAAAGAGAAGAAGAAAGAAGAAGAGAAGAGGAGAGAAGAAGAGCAGAAGAACAGAGAAGAGAAGAAGAGAGACGAGAGGAAAGTGAAGAAGAAAAAAAGAAGAAGGAAGGCTGAGGAAGAAAGCAAAATGCAGGAGGATATGGCTGCTGCATTTGAGCCATCTTTTACTGGGAAAGAGACCGAGAAACATCCTCGTGCTGATATGGATGTTGGTGATGAATTTTCCACTCCACCCACTGGCATTCATTTAGGGGGAGTTGCTGCAGAACAAGGAACAATATCGCCATTACATTTTAGTGATGTGAGTAGATGCAGTGCGACCCGAGGAGGTCTTTGCATCCCACTTCCCAGAGCATGAAGAATCCTCACCTGCTGAGAAGGAAAGGGCTGAAAGGGAAGCTCCTAGTTTTCAAACCCATTCTGCTGGTCCAAGTGGAAGCAATGCCAATTCCACAGCATTTTCACAGCTGTTGGATGTTATGTTGGACTTGAAAAAGCAGGTTTTTGGGATGGACTTCGAAATGAGAGACTTGAAAAAGGCACTGCTGAGTACTTCAGTGAACATGCAAGAACAGATCAATGCACTGAGAGCACAAGTGGAGTCAAATTAGACCGGTGCGGGGAATTGGCTTCGGTGAAGGAAAATCTTGCCAAACTTGACAAGTCGGTCCGGGAGCTTAGCAAGTTTCAGCTTGTTCGTTTCCTTGCGGGCCCCGAATATTTTCAAAACTTTATTTCATTTCACTCTACCTCTTTGATGGGACAAAAAGGGGAGAGTTGTGCATTTGATTGCGGGTTTTGAAGATTTGAAGTTTTTGAAGCGAGAAAGCTTTGAGAGTTTTTATTTTGATTTATTTTGAAGTTTAATTTTATTTTATTTAGACTGTTTTCATTTTGGATTTCGATTGGGTTGTTTGAACTTCTATGACCTTATGCGATGTGATGATTTGGATTTAGACTTGTGAATTTGATTGCGGGATTATTATATTTTGTGAGGATAATTGTTGTTGGACTAACACTCTATTTTGCAGATATAATCCTCAAAATATATATAAGTTTTCCTTGCAGGTTTTTTAATTCACAAATCTGTCGAGGGTTTTGTCACCATCAAAAAGGGGGAGTTTGTTGAAGAAAAATCCCTTGGAGTTTTGAAGTTGACAAAACAGCCTCAACAGTGCGGTCTAAGGACTCCAAGACTCAGTCGGCTATATCTGAAGTTGTTAAGGTCTAAAGGTTTTCAAAGACAGTCGGATCCAGAATTTCAGTCCGAAGTTTTTCCGTCGAAGTCGGTCAAGACTCGGTTTCCGTCGAAGACCTTCAAGACTCGGTTTCGGTCGATGACCCTCAAGACCCAAATCTAAGTCTAAAGACAGTTCGCGATTTTTACGGGTGGCCACGAGGTTATTCTTATGGCTAAGGAAAGTAAGATATTGGATTTCGTATTTCTTAATCTTAACCATGGAATATCTCGGCTGTGATCAAGAGCTTGGAAGATTTGATTCTTCGGATTTTATCCGTTGAAGATCAAGATTATTTTGGAAGAATCTAATTTTGGGAACTCAAGATCCCGATTGTATGGGCGAACAGGATTGATGAGCTGTTGTCTACTTACGTTTTCGGGACAAAGGAGATCACTTAAATTGATTCAGTCCAACGGGTTGATCGGATGAATGTTTTAGTAAGTGCCAACGGGTATGAAGGCACAGAGACTATTTAAGGTGGATCGACGTTGCTTGGAAAGAAGGAGAGCGGTAGAAAAATCTTGATGTTAGAATCTCCAAAATCACTTGTTCTCTAAAATCTTTCATATTCAAATTGTGTATCAAAGAGAGTGAGATATAGTGCAAAAAACGCGAAGAAGGCTGTAGGAGAGACTGTCAATTGAAGAAGTCTAATCCGTCTACCGTAACGGCACTCTTTTGCTACATAGTGATTACAGCCAGTTGGCTGCCAGCGTGGAGAGTAGACGTAGGCTTGGTCTAAGCCGAACCACTATAATCCTTGTGTCAATTCTCTCTTACCCTACTCTATTTACTTTATGAATACGTAATCTATTTATTATTGATATATCTTTGATATCAACGTATTCCACCGCAAAAGATTCCAAAAGAATTCCGCAACAACCTATTCACCCCCCTCTAGGTTGATTCACTAGCCTATTTCATCACTCCCTCATGTTATTCTTTTCCACATGTACCGAACTGTGGTTAAGGATAAGGGTCAATTGCCTTATTCGTCTATCATCACCAAATTGTTCAGGCATTTCGAAATTCAGATCCCTGCACCTTTATGCCTGACCAATTTAAGTTTGATGCTTGTTGGATACAAGATGGTGATGAAGATGAAGATTCCAAAGCTAAACACTGCATTGGAAAGGTTGAAGGAGAAGACACCCTCAAAGGAGATTGCCACTGCTTCTACAAAGAGAAAGGGCAAAGAGCCCATGGCTGAGAAAAAGCGTAGAAATGTCATCCTGCAAGACAAGGAGGATGAAGAAGATTTTGATGATGCAATGACTTTGTCTGCTCTCTCAAAATTAAGGAGCTCAGTTAACTTGAGAACTGATGCTGGAGAGAGGGCAAGGAAAGAAGCAGAAGAAAAAGAAGCAGAGAGAGTGAGGAAAGAAGAGGAAAAACAGAGGAAGAGAGAAGAGGAAAGGAAGAAGAAAGTAGAAGAAGAAGAAAGACAGCGGAGAGAAGAGGAACAGAGAGAAGAAGAGGAAAGACAGAGGAAAGAAGAAGAGGAAGAAAGAAGAAGAGAAGAAGAAGAGGTGAGAAGAGAAGAGGAAGAGAGAAGGAAGAAGGATGAAGAGGAGAGCAAAGCACAGGAGGATATGGCTAAAGGATTTGAGCCATCATTTGCTCAATCTGGGGAAGAGACCGAGAAACATCACAGTGCTGACATGGATCTTGGCGAAGAATATTCAACTCCACCAACTGGCATCAACACAGGGGGAGTTTCTGCAAATCAGGGAACGATATCGCCATTACATTATCGTGATGTGAGTAGGTGTGGTGCTGATGCTGAGGATGTTTATGCATCTCATTTCCTAGAACATGAAGAATCCTCTCCATCTGAAAGGGAAAGGGCTAAGAAGGATGCTCCAAGTTTCCAAACTCCAAGAATTGACTCTGCTGGTCCTAGTGGAGGTAATACTAACTCAACAGCTTTTATACAACTGTTGGATGTTATGTTGGACCTAAAGAAGTAGGTTTTTGGAATGGACTATGAGCTGAGGGATCTAAAGAAGGCGATGCTGAGTACTTCTGTGAACATGAAAGATCAAATCAACGCACTTAGACTTCAAGTGGAATCAAATGAGAAGAGTGCAGAGTTGATTTCAATGAAGGAAGCTCTTGCCAATCTTGAGAAGACAGTACAGACGCTCAGCAAATTTCAGCTTGTTCGCATCCCTGGAGAGCCTTGAAACTTTTGCAAACCCTCTCTTATCCACTCTACCTCCTTTGATGGGACAAAAAGGGGGAGAGTTTTGCAGATTTGAACTTTTTGTTTTGAACTTTTATTTCGTTTGCTTAGACTGTTTTCATTATTTTTGATTTGGATTTTGTTTGGGCTGTCTATTTGAATCTCCATGACTTTATGCTGATTTGATGTTTGGATTCCTAGACTTGTGAATTTGCAGGATCATTATATTTGTGAGGATAATTGTTATTGGACTAACATTTTTCTGTTTTGCATAAGTAATCCTCAAAATATAAATGAGTTCTCTTTGCAGGTTATAAATTTGCAAATCTGTCGAGGTGTTTTGTCACCATCAAAAAGGGGGAGATTGTTGAAGAAAAATCCCTTGTATGTTTTGAAGTTAACAAAACAGCTCCGTCTGTAAAGTTTGAAGATTCCAAGGCCCAGTCGATTAAGTCTGAAGAGTTCAAGACCCAAGCATTTCCATCTGAAGACAGTCAGACCCAAAGTTATGGTCTGAAGATTTCCGTCTGAAGACAGTCAGACCCAGAGCTACGGTCTGAAGATCTCCAGACCCAAATCTAAGTCTGAAGACAGTTTGCGATTTTGCCAGGCTGACAACAGGTTATTTTTATGGTTAAGGAAATTAAGAATTGGATATTACATTCCCTAACTTATCCATGGAATATCTCCGGCTGTGATTGTGAGCTCGGAAGATTTATTCTTCGGATTTTATCCGTTGAAGATCAATCGAATTTTTGGAAGGATCTAATTTTGGAAACTCAAGATCCTGATTGTATGGGCGAGCAGGATTGACGAGCTATTTTCTACTTATATTTTCAACAACGTGAAGATCACTTAAATTGATTTAGTCCAACGGGTTGATTAGATGAATTCTTGGAAAGTGCCAACGGGTATGGAGGCACGAAGGTTATTTAAGGTGGGTCGGAGTTGTTCGAAAGTAATGAGAGAACCAATAGAAAAATTTCGAAGTTAGAACCTCTGATATCTCTTGTTCTCAAAATCTCTTGTGCTCAAAGTTGTGTATCAAATAGAGTCACTTATAGTGCGAAACAGCAAGAAGCTGTAGGAGAGACTTTCTCGAAGAAGTCTAGTTCGTGAATTGTAATGCTCTCATTTGCTACATAGTGATTACGGACAGGTTGGCTGCCGGCGTGGAGAGTGGACGTAGGCTTGCAATAAGCCGAACCACTATAATCCTTGTGTCAATTTTCTCTTACTCTATTCTACTTGTTTTATGGATGTATGATCTATTTATTTCTGATATGATTTTCATATTAAAGTATTCTTCAGTAAAAGATTCCAAAAGAATTCCATAATCACCTATTCACCCACCTCTAGGTGGATTCACTAGCCTATATCATTCATTAGCATTCGGTAAGGCCCTTGGTCCTGATGGATTTGGTATTGAGTTCTTCAAACATAGTTGGGACATAGTTGGCCCTTCGGTAACTCTAGCGGTTAAGGACTTCTTTACTTCAGGCAAAATCCTTCGGGAGATCAACAATATTATCATAGTCCTTGTACCAAAGTGTCCTAATGCGACCTCGGTTAACGATTATAGACCCGTTGCTTGTTGCAACACTGTCTATAAATGTATTACAAAGATAATGGCTAATCGGTTGGTGTCTGTTCTGCCATCGATTGTTAGCCCTCCACAGATTGCCTTTGTGAAAGGACGGCGCATCAGTGACAATATCTTACTAGCCCATGAGCTTTTTTCAAGCTTTCACCTGCACCCCTATTTGCCTAAATGTGTCATCAAGGTAGACTTTCGAAAAGCTTATGATACAGTGCACTGGGATTTTATCGAGTTAGCGTTGCAAGCTTTTGGTTTTCCCTTCCACTTGATTAAGCTTATTATGACATGCATCCGGATGCCTAAATTCTATCTCCCTTAATGGTGAGCTTTACGGCTTTTTTCCTAGTGGAAGAGGAATTAGATAAGGTGATCCCATGTCGCCCTACCTTTTTACTCTAGTGATGGAGGTATTTACAAGTATCCTTAACTTGCAAACCAGCCAGCCTACTTTCAAGTATTTTTGGAGGTGCCAACCATCTTGACTATCCCATTTATTCTTTGCGGTCACTGCAACTAATTAGGTTAGTGCTTCACTTGATCCAGGTCTATTGGGCAAACTTCTTTATACTACCAAGGTCGGTATTTCATAAAATTGAACAGATCATGCGTCAATTCCTTTGGAAGGGTCCGGATCTAGGTATGGGAGGTGCGAAAGTCACTAGGAATGATATCTACCTCCCGAAGGATGGAGGAGGCCTGGGTATTAGAAGATTGCGCGAAAGTAACAAAGCAGTCATGCTTAAACACATATGGCTTTTATTCACGGACAAGAAATCCTTGTGGTGCAAACGGATTCATTCTACCTTTTTGAAGAATAAGAACTTTTGGTTAGCTGCTAAATCAACCTTTTACTCCTAGTCATGGAAGAAATTGCTTGATCTTTAGCAGGACTTCGCTGGTTTTTTTGTTAGCATGTGGGAAATGGTCGCTCTATATCCTTTTGGTTTAACAATTGGCACCCGAGAGGCCCTTTGGATCTTTTCTTCTCTGACTTAGACATCTATCGCTCTGGACGAAATTGCTTCCTGGAATGAGCCTTTACCTATTTACAATCATGACTCGGACTATTTCTATTGGCTAGGCCACCCGTCTAGAATCTTCTCTACTGCTTTGGCCTGGGATGTCATTTGGCCAAGAGGGCGGTCCATGCCTTGGGCGCCTCTTATCTGGAACAGCTCACTAATCCCTCGGTACAAGTTTCTTTTGTGGTTGATAACCAGAAATAGATTGCCCATTCAGGTTATGGTTCTTGCTTATGGCAGAATCTTGGATGCCAATTGTGCTTTTTGTTCATGTCGTCCTGATTCCGTTGATCACCTTTTCTTTGGGTGCCGTACTACTGGGGCTCCCGCTATTTTTTGGGCTTCTAGATGTAATCTTGCGTGCGTAATAACTCGTGGATGGATAACCTACAGTGGGCCATCAAGTATTTATCTAGAGATTCCTTCCACCTCACCATTGTTCAGTTCACTTTTGGAGCCTTATGCAACATTATTTGAAAGGAAAGGAATAATATTATTTTCTGTGATCAGACTCCCTTCTTGCTGGCTATGAAGAAATGCCTTGATAAGGTTGTTAGGGATAAGGCTTGTTGATACCTAATTTTGGCAACCCTAAGGAAATAAAAAATAAAAATCACATCAAAACAAATAAAAGGAAAAAAAAAAAGGGGAAAATCAGTCTGATTGATTATGCATGGAAGTTGGAAATTCTGATGAATATTTAGATTTTGATAAATGCGGAAGCAATTAGGAATTTAGGTGAGTAAGAGCAAGAATTTTTATAAAATGGAAGGAATCGAAGCGAAATCGAGCTGATTGCGAAATCATGCTCTGATTTGTAGTCATAAATCAATGCAACAGAAAATAGAAGCTCGAAAATTGCCATGGAAAGAGACTATCTCGAATCACTATAAAAAGAGCCACAACTTTCGTGACCATGGGGGGATTCGGAAAAATGGATTGAAAGAAAAGAATTCATCCAACAAAAAAAAAAAAAAAAAAAAGCTTTCGGTGTTCTTTTTGAGGGAAAAGAAAAGTCAACAGAAACAGAAAGTGCGGCAGAGAGGTACAGTGAGAGAGAGACGTGAGAGAAAAAACAAATGAAAAAAAAAAAAAAGAGGAACGCTTCGTCTTCTTCAGTGAGCCGTCTGTTGCCTTCGACTGCTGCTGCTCCTGTGCCCTCCGTGCCGACCATCGCGCCGACAACTGTGAGCACTGCCACTCCCGATGTCAAATGATCGCGCTTGGCACCCAACAACTGCACCTCTACAGCTCACCGCCGCGCCTCTGTTTGGCCCTGTTGACACCTAATTTATATTTTCAAGCACATAAAAAAATTTTGAATTGAAAAAATTGATTGAAAAAAATATATATTAAAAAAAAAGGCCGTGAGGGTCGGGTCGGGCCGGATCCTACTTTGGCCCGACTCGCCCCTCTTCCTCTTCTTTCTCCTGCATGGGCCTGGGCCCGACCCCCCTTCTTTTCCTTTTTCTTTCTTCCCTTTGCGCGGCCCAGCCCCCTTCTTCCTTTCAGCCTGGCCCGCACTTCTGTCTTCCCCTTTAACCGTCGTCTGCATAAGGAATTGGCGAAGTCGAAAGCAAGGCCGCCAAGGCAGCAAGGGACAGCATCATCTCGCGGGTGCAGGTGAGCATGGCAATCCTTAGGTTAGAGCCGGCTGGCAGAGGCCGCTGGTTGGTCAGCTGAGGCCATGCGCGCGAGCGGAAGGAGCGGAAAAAGTGAAAGAAAAGGCAGATCAATGGATGGAAAGAGGGGGGACGAGTAACAGAGAGCGAGAGGAGAGAGTGCGACGGGGGGAGAGAGACAAGAGAGTGGGACAGCCGTTGGAGATCAGCCAAGGAGTAGGGAGCCCCTAGGACGCCTCACCACCGCCGGAGAGCCGCCTGTTCATCGTCGTTCACCACAATCTTCCCCTAAATGCAGGTTGGCCTTTTATCAAACACTTGGCGTGCGACTTTTGAAATCGAGCTAGTCGGAGCTTGTTTCGCCCGTTTCGAGCGAGCTCCGGCCCCTTTGTTCATTCCTGTTACTTTCATTGAACACCAGTGGGTCTCCTTAGGTTTTCAGGTCCACACTCGTGCTTCGAGCCGGAGGCTCTCGGTCTCGTCCATGCACTCTACCTGCTCACCACAATGCCCAACTGGGAGTTGTTTTTTGTTTCCTTTAGTTGAAGATCCAGCTTGACCATTAGGTTGCCGCCGTGCCCGAGCCAAAGAACCGCCTAGGCATGGCGTCATCTCCCTCTGGTTGCAACTGAAAGTCGACCAACCAGAGGGAAGTCGATTAAGCGGCCAGATCCTAGATCTAGCCTGCTCGGCCCTTCTCGCCCAGCAGGCCGACGGCCCAGACTTGGTCTAGGTCATGGGCCTGCGGGGAGCCCCTTCTGTGAAAGGGGTTGGGCCCATTGAACGGACCCAATCCGTATTTAATTGAAGGCTCAACCTGGTCGGGCCTTGCTCTTTTCCGAGCGTGCCAACCAGCCCGTCTCCCCAACCGGATCGAACCTGACTTCCGCAGATCGGCTCAGTGCAGACCGAACCCGACCCGATCCCTAAAAAAAAAAAAATGATTAATTTTTTTAAAAAAAATTTTAAAAATCCGAAAATGTAGGGTTTTGTTAGGAATTGACATGGATTGCCTTTTTAGTGTAATTAGACCTTTATTTTCTCGTATATTGATTATATCGTATGTTTAGTTTACATATCTAATTATGTTCAATTGCATGTATTTAATTTTACTGCAATTACGATCTTGATAGCTATGATTGTTATTCTAATGATTGCGCACCCGTATGATCACCTCACATGTTAGTGGATAGGTATAAAATCAATTCAAACTACTTGCCAAAAATCATTTTGTTAAAATGAACAAGATTAGGTACCGAAAGGGCGCTAATCGATCAATTAGGGTAATCAAGTCCCCGAGCCTAGATTCTCTTGTTGCGTAGGAAGTAAGGCACACTCCCATGTCTCACTTGGTTTCTAGCTGACCCCAATAGGCTAGTGGTGACTCCTTTTGTGCAAAATTCCTAAAAAAAATCCAAATGTCACGCAGGGTATGGGCTTGGGAGAGCTCGTGCCTAATCATGGGCCTTAGGCCCATCCTTTAGGCAATACCCCTAAACCCGTTCTCTCCCCCCGAGGGTAGGTCGCAACACGCCCGTTACAGCCAATTTCGACCCGACGCACCTATAGCGCCTCCACCCGCGACTAGCTGCAGCGACCCACAACGCCAGAATCCATTGCCGGGCCCTCCTCACTGCACCATCGCCAACCTGCAGCTTCTACCCGAGCCCTATTGCCACGCCCAGTGCCTAACACCCATAGCACCCGTCGCTGGCCTCTACTCGATGTCTGTAGCCATCACCGCTCGCTGCCATTACTGCACTGACGCCGACATCTCCGAGCACCACTAGACACCTCAACGCCAACCTGCACCCCTGAGCCTCTGATTGCCATGCCGCTACTGTTGCTCCGCCGCCGCGCCACCTCTACCACGCCTGCACCAGCATCCAATGCCCCTCGCTCTACTTCACCCATCCCCCTGCAGCTCCAGATCCACTACCCAACGTCGTGCCTTCGAAACCCATGACCTGCAAATCCCATGAGCACCTCCACGCCGATTGCCGTTGCTGCTGCCAGCATCCTCAGCCGCGAACCAACCGTAGCAACTCATCGCACCAACCATTGCACGCCCTCTCACTCGCTATGCAGCAGCCACAAACCGACCGTTGCTGCCCACAAGCCTTCGCTAGAGCTCCGATGCCAATCCGCCCGACGACCCAACAGTTAGCAATGCTCTGTGGCTGTCCCCCTCGATTGTGCCTACTCCCATCGCGCCGCTGTCTTCCCAAGCCCCTTTAGGTAGTCTATTTTATTTTTATTTTTATTTTTCATTTATTTGATTTGATTTGATTTTATTTGACTTTATTTTATTTTATTTAAGTTTAGTTATTTAAATTGGAACATTTGATCTCGAGGTTCATTTTATGAATATTGTAGGCATTATTCGCAGGATTTTGCCTAAAATTATTGTAATTATTAATTTGATCTGTAAGACATCGGATCATTTTTTAATTATATTAATTTTTTGGGCACTTTGATAGTAGTTTAATTGTTAAATCATTATAACTATTAATTTGATCCGTAAGACTTCGGATCAAATTTTTAATTATTTTGAACCTTCTTATATGTTATGATATTTAGGGTTAGAATAATCATTAATTTAACCTGTGAGAAAATGGATTATTTTTTTGGTTATTTTAATCCTTTATATAGTGAATATCTTGATTAGTTTAGATATATTATTTATTTGATAACTGCTTGTTTTGAAAAACACAAAAAAAATCAAAAAAATCAAAAATCAAATCTTGCATCGGAGTTGTTGGTTTAGTAAATTATGATTGCATTTTTAGGATTGTACTTTTAGATAATTTTTGGAATAGATTAGGATTGGATTTAAATTTTTTTAGATAAGGGCTTAAGTAATCTTTGCACATTTTAATAATCTCATTTCTTAAAAAAAAAAGAATTCTAAGATAGGATAGGGTTTAGGCAAATTAACCCCTAAAATAAATTAGAAAAATATTCTTTTTAGACATTTTAATTAGGTTTCTTTTTTTATTACGAATTTTAATAAAAACATACCAAAAATATTAGGTGCATGTCAATTAATTTGCATGTTAGGTTCATTTAATTAGAAATAGCTTGTTAGTAAAATTTGGTCATGTAGTTAAAGTGCATGTTTTAATTTCATGATAAAAGAAAATCCAAAAAAAAAAAATGTTTGCTTTGTGTGTTTATTTCTTTTGATGCAATTTGTTTGATTCATTAAGTGTTTAATAATGATTAAGCACCCATGTAATTGACTTTTTGCATGATAGAGATTTAGGTTAAAACCAATTCAAACTGCCTACAAAGACATTTTTGAAAATAAAAAAAAATAGTACCGAAAGAGCATTAGAGAAATCTGGTTTAACCAAATCCACGTACCCAAAGTCTCTGGTTCGTAGGAGTAAAATAATTCTCCCGTTATTTTACTTAGGTGTCTAATCAACCTACCATAAACTGATTAGTGGCTCCTAGCTAACAATCTTTTGCATGCTAAAAAAAACTCAAACTTAAGTCACGAATTGGTATGGGCTTGGGAGAGCCCGAGTTAAGTTTAAGACGTAGTAATCCATTAGCCTAAACCCTAAGTGGTGCACCCGAAATTTAGGTCGCGACAAGGTTTTGACCTTCCATCAGGTGCCAGATACCCTTATCAATAGGAGATTGCAACAAAGCTGGAGCCTCAGCCCATCTATTTTCTTAGACTGAGCTGTGCCCTTGTTTCTGTTTTGTTATTCCTTTGATGAGGGTGCGTCCCTCCTCTTTTTCGTGTTGGTTACCATCACACCCTTGCACTCCTATTAACATTTCCTAATGTCACCATGGGTGCAAGTTCCTTCTGTTGGTGTCATGGCTCCTTTCTTTTGTATAGTTCCGTTTTTGGTTAAAGTTAATACATATCTTACTTTACTTATAAAAAAAAAAAATCTCTTGTTTCCAGTAGATGCTATCATAAAGTCCTTTCCATTTTCATAATGTATTAAATTAGGCAGTAATGGGACTCACTTGGCATTCCAAAGTTCTTTTGAACGTGAATGATTTTCCCTACTTACAAATACTAATAAAAAATAGTCCGTGTGATTCTTGTTCATCCAATCACAACAAATCTCATCCCACATAAATTACAGAAAATGAAAAGAAATAAAAGAAAAACAAAAATCGCCACAAAGTCCTCACTGAGACTGAACATGCGCATCCCAGCAAACTGCCTGATTTTCCCGAGAAAATCCAATTTTCCTTGCAAAAGTACTTCTTGGCATTGGTGCCGCCCCATTGGCTGGCGCTAACCATTGTTCCTTCCAAAAAATTGTCAGCCGATTGGCTGGCCCAAACCATTGTTCCTTTCAAAAAATTGTCAAGCTCTCCCTCGACGATCAAATGAATCAATCCTCTTTCAGATGCTAGTTGCACCATTCCCTTCACTTGCTCATCACCTTTGATCTCTATGAGCAACTCACAATCTTCATCAGGAGTCTTGTACGACATTCTCTTCAAAAGAAAGCCGAAATATTTAACTTCAGCAATCAATCCATTATATGTCACTAAATCAGGGAGGACATCTTTTTTTTTCCTCCATGTTACCCAACAGCTTTATCTTCAGGATGAAATTGATTGTGAAGGGACACCCATCTGTGATGTAACAACTTCAACGTGAGCGCCGCACAACGTATGAATTGGATATATATTGAACTTTTTTGCATATTACCATAGGCACCATTCATTAGTTAGAGATGGATTTGGGATTGAATACTTCAATATCCGGTGGAATACCAACAAATAAGTTAGATAATTACCTAACTAGGAGT
Source organism: Eucalyptus erythrocorys (assembly GCA_014182555.1). Lineage (NCBI taxonomy): Eukaryota > Viridiplantae > Streptophyta > Magnoliopsida > Myrtales > Myrtaceae > Eucalyptus > Eucalyptus erythrocorys. The sequence goes on along the minus strand of CM024599.1, from coordinate 42,450,513 downwards.
ACTAACTCATCAAATTTCATATATTAAGGAAAAAAAAAATAGAACACTCGAGTAGATAAAACTTCATGGTTATTGGGTTTTTAGCTCTTGATTTGAAGATTTTAACTACTCACTTTCTCACTAACGATCAAATCAAAAATAAATTAGGTCACTTGTGGAACATTTTCTTTATACTGCTACAATTACTCAAAAATGGAGTCAATAGAAAACTTTTTAAATTCCTTTTCAAATATTATAGTGCTAACATTTAAGTTGACTAATTTCTATTGATATTCATAAACTATCATGTCTATGCACTTCAAGTAAGGTTTTATCCACATCCTGACAAGTGCCGCTCCTAAGATAACTTTGAATCTTGCAATGTCTATTGTTTATCATGCTCGACAACGAAAGACTGCTTAATAATTGGCTGGTGTTTTTAAACCAGAGAAAGATGATCCAGTTCCAGTCAAGGTGGTACAACAAGTAAAATTTTAAAAAATGCCCGATACATGTGATGTCTTTTGTAATTTATTTTATGATTATAACTAAATAAGTTGTACAATTGATGTGAAACATTGTCTTTGGTACATGAATGCTAGATTAAGTGAAGTGATGTATTTATTTTTAGTCCGTTGATGCTAGGCTAGAGTCACTGGGTATTATTTCATTTTGTTTATGATTCTATTTGCAGATTACCTTACACGTAAGTAAGGTACTAATCTACTAACCAATTATGAAAGTACGAAAAGAAAGCCACACACACCCCCCCTCACCCCCACCCTCTCCCCTTCTAATTTTTATTACACCCTTCGTGGTAACCGCTTCCAGTTGTAGGCGCCAATGAACAAAAGTTGTTGATGGTTTGTTTCTACCTTGTTTCTTTTCATTATATACCCAACTGACTAGAAGGGTTCCGCTAATTCTTTCTTGCTTGTTCCTTCTTATGGATTTCTCTATTCAATTCCAATCCCTCTTCCACATCTTGATGATACTTGTATGTGAAAACTTCGTTCTATATTTATATTGTTTTTGGAATATGTATAATACATATAAGGGTTAATTTGAAACTTTATTATCAGCTTAACTTTCGATATTAAATTTGATCCTTACATGTAAGGAAGTCACGAGCATCTGGCTGAAGATATATAGTAGTCATAAAGGTATTTTATATGGCTGTATTCTTTATCTAATTTTATGATTGACAATTATTCGCCTAGTTAACTTTTTATGAAAGTAGGTCATGATATCACCACTTCTATGACTATAAAAGATATCTCTATAGGATATAATTAACTTATATCATTTCTTCAATCTCTGTAATAACCTTTTTCTCAGTTCATGTTTTCTATACTAATCTCAACATAATATTTATATATTACCTATGTTAAATTTTGCGGTTGGGTTGGGTGGGTAGATAAAGGTTTAGTTTCTTAGAATTTTTAACAGGTACTAATGTAATTCTTAAAGGATAGTGCAAAATTTTCAGCACTTACAGAAGAAAGGTCTCTTTGATCCTCAATTTCAATTGCAACTTCGCGGGATCTCTCATAGTGTTCAACTCCTTCGCCTGTTTGGCGACTCGACATGGCAACGTCACTTGGGTTGACAGGTTCCTCAATCTCATCCTTGTCCTTCCTATTTTCCATACTCACCTTTTTCCCACCACCGGCACTGTCAACACCCAATCCTTCTGTCTCTCATTTGCCTCGTATTTCCTGTGGCCTCAAAACATTCAGTATTGCTCGGCTCCGACTGGAAATCATCAATGGAGAAGGTGCCATCATTTTCGCTCTCACCCACAACCGGGGAGTATGAGACTTTATCAGAACTTGAAATGTCGAGCTCAGCCCCATCCTGAGTTTGGGTATGGAGAACAGATTCGAATCAGGGCAGACACACACACATAGTACCTCATGCTTTGTTCCACATAACCTTGATGGTTATTATTAGATTGATTTACTAATTTTATTTCTTTAACATTTATCATCATTTGCACTAATTATTTGATGCCATGCCAAGTAAAGTGATAAAAAAAAAAAAAAAAAAAGTAAAGAGTCTTGCTATCCTAATTCCATATCAAGATCAGTTGCTGTCTCTAACATTAATTTCATTATTTAGTGAACTTAATCCTTCATCTTATATTCACTATAATCTACTCTTTTGTCAAAGGAGGGGATGACAATGTACCGAGAGCCCTTCTTTAGATTGAAAACCGACAGTTTCATTACCATTCTCTTCAATCACCGTTTTCAGTTACAGCAAGCTCGTGATCTAGTAAGTATGGCTAGATTTAATTTTAGCATTTCCAAAATCAACGAAAATTTTGAACAGAGAAGGCAGTTCAGCTGAATTCTAGATTGTTGTCGTCTCTTACCTCCCCTTTGGCTTCTCCATGGATGTTCTCTTCCTCAACCTCAGGGTCACTGGGGTCGTTGCCATCACCGTGGCCATCACCTTTGCTTTCCTCATTGAAGTCGCAGTTGTGATATTCCAACAGCGTCTCGAGAAATGATTGCAGAACCTCCTACACATTGTTGTGTTAGATGCAGATTATGCACAACCCAAGATCTCCATAACTAGAACAAGAACATGCATGATTAAATAGAAAGATTAACGCACCTGTTTTAGGATCCATCGTTCTTGAAGCGGAAGCGAAAACATAATATTCCTTGCGCAAATCCTTCTCCTTTATTGCCCTCCATATCACTGGCTCAATGAGGCGGCCTCCCTCACGGTTTAGCGTTAGGTAAATGCTCCTTATGTGAGGATATGTGAGAATTAGAGTTAGAGGAGAGACTTGAGCACTATTTATAGAGTTTCCAGCCAGGCCCCCTCATTACTGGTCAAGCTCAACTCGGCCCACACTAATCAGCCCCATATTAGACTAATTAAGAAATCTTCTATCTCACCTTAGACCAAACCCCGTAAAACGATAACCGTTAAACGGTAAATTACAACGTCAATTAATATAGTCCACATATTAGGAAAACTCTTACATTCTCCCACTTGGACTATATTAATTGAAATTGTACTGTATGTGCGCACATTAGTCCAAAGATAATTATTAATAGTCAATCTTATCCCATAAATCTCTAACACCAAATCATGGCGGTAACTGCATGTATACACACAGAACCTTCCATGGTCACAAGTGCTTTCAACTTAATTGATATGGATTCACTATGGTAGTGTAGCAAATGGCTAAAATCTATCATAGAGAAATCTCATTTGTCAGTCACCATTTTCTTACCTTAGGCAACACAAAAGCTTGTGCCACTAGAGAATGACTTTATGGTTCCAATGAACCCATATATGTTGTCCTTATGGTTAACCTTTCTTTATGTATCACAAGAACATATGCACAAGACTAATAACCGAATGCCCCTAGCCTTCGCTCAAGGTTTAAGCAATACCTTAAGACTTTTAACAATATATATATTCAACAAAATAATAATCAATTCAAAAATATTGTATTGAATGCAAAAGTTGAAATATATATATATATATATATATCAAAGTGTTACTAAATTGTAACAAATACAAATATAAACTTTATTTAAGAAAAATAAAATACAACTCCCACTAAATAACAACATCCCAATATGCTCCTAGGCCCATGCTAATGACATGTCGATCAAATACACACGGGTATAGGCCTTTAGTTAGTGGATCTGTAACCATATCATTTGTAGGAATATAATCTACAGCAACGTCACCATTCTACACTGATTCCTTTATAGTCAAAAACTTGACCTCCATGTGTTTAGACCCCTTGAGATTTCTGTTATTGTTAATAAACAACACTGCAGAATTATTGTTACAATATAGCTGTATGGGCCTATCCACAACCAGCAAAATCTGCATCTGAATACCCTACTAGTTGCAAGTCTTGAACATGTCTATAAATTAGCATATAATCCCTTGTTCTCTTTAAGTACCTTAAAACCTTCTTGGCAACAACCCAGAGATTACGTCCTGGATTTGACTGATATCTGCCTAGAAGCCCTACTGCAAAAGCAATATCTGGCCTAGTGCAAACTTGAGCATACATAATACTTCCAAGCACACTAGCATAAGGTACATTCTTCATTTGAGCTTTCTCAAAATCTGAATTAGGGCATTGTGAAAGATTCAATCTATCACCTTTAATAATAGGAGCAATTCCTGGTTTGCAATCCTACATATTGAATCTTTCCAAAATGTGATCAATATATGCCCTCTGAGACAAACTCAATGAACAGCATGAGCGATCCCTATGAATCTCAATGCCAAGAACAAAAGACGCCTCACCAAGGTCTTTCATATCAAAATTTTTCGATAACATCCGCTTTGTCTCATGCAGTAAACCAATGTCACTATTTGCAAGCAAGATATCATCCATATAAAGTATGAGAAAGATATATTTCGTCCCGCTAACCTTGGTGTATATGCATTGATCTACTTTGTTCTCAATAAATCCAAATGAAGTGACAACACTATAAAACTTGAAATACCACTATCTAGAAGCTTGCTTAAGGCCATAAATAGACTTCTTCAATCTACAAACAAGCTTACCTGAGTCATCTGCTATAAAACCTTCAAGCTGCACCATATAAACCTCCTTATTAAGGTCTCCATTAAGAAAAACAGTCTTAACATCCATCTGGTGTAACTCCATATCGAAATGAGCTATCAATGCCAAGATCACTCTGAAAGAATCTTTAGAAGAAACTGAAGAAAATGTTGCTTCATAATCTATTCCTTCTCTTTGAGTGAAACCCTTAGCTACTAGTCTGGCTTTAAGTTTTTCAATCTTTCCTCTGGAATCCCTTTTAGTCTTGAATACCCATTGTAGCCAATAGGTTTACAACCTTCAGGTAATTCAACAAGCTCCCAAACACCATTATGTTTCATAGATTGCATCTCATCTTTCATCGCATATAGCCACAAATCTAATTGAGAACATGAGATGGCATCCGTATAAGTGACCGGTTCAATAACACAGCCAATATCATAATCATGCTCTCCTAGGTAGACAACATAATCTGGTGGTATAGCTGAACGTCTTTCCCTAGTAGATCTTCTGAGTGTAGGTACTTCAACCTCATTATGAATTTGAGGGGCTTGAGGAATTTCATCAGGAACTGTCTCAACAATAGGATCCTGAGCCACAACAGGTTCATTTTGTAGTAGAGGAGGCTCCACAGTTGTCTACACAGGATGAAATGAGGATCCAGTAATCCCCACCATACTATCATCTTCGATGGTTCATGAGCGGCTCCCTTTTTCAACTACATCAAATTCCAGAAATTTTGCAGCCTAAGATTCCACAATTCTTATACCTACATTGGGGTTATAAAACCGATACCCCTTTGAATGATCTGGGTAAGACACGAAGTAACACTGTGTAGCTTTGGAATCCAGCTTATTCAATGTTGGATTATATAACTTCACCTCTGCTGGACATCTCCAAACTTTAAGATGATTCGAACTAGGTTTACGTCCCGTCCACAACTCAAAAGGAGTTAATGGAACCGCTTTGATAGGAACACGATTTAGAATATAAAGGGTTGTTTTTAAAGCTTCACCCCATAGAAAAGTAGATAAATTGGTCCTACTAATCATACTTCTCAACATATCCATAAGAGTACGATTGCGCCTTTTAATTACGCCATTTTGTTTAGGACTTCCAGGCATAGTACACTGACCTACTATCCCAGAATCCTCTAAGTATTTAGCAAACGGCCCTTTAAATTGTCCAGCATCACTGTGCCTACCAAAATACTCACCACCACGATCAGATCTGACAATCTTTATAACTTTTCCCAACTGTTTCTCCACTTCAGTCCAAAAAATCTTGAATTTGTCAAGAGACTCGAACTTTTCTTTAATCAAGTATAAGTATCCATATCGGGAATAATCATCAATAAATGTGATGAAATAAAAATTTCTGCATAAAGTAGCCGTGTATGGTCCACTAATATCAGTGTGAATAACCTCCAACAAGCTAGAACTTCGTATGGCGAATTTCTTCTTTATTTTAGTCATCTTACCTCTACAATAGTCCACACATGTCTCTTGATCACCTTTAAGAGTAGGTAAGATGTCAGCCTTTACAAGTCTTTCTACTCTTTCTTTAGAGATGTGACCAAGTCGTTTATGCCACAATGCATAAGACTGTTCCTTAGGTAGAGGCCTTTTGGAAACAACTTTTTCAACTGAATAAGCAACGTGCATGTCATTGGGAGATAAACTCAATCGATATAATCCATTGGATAAATTACAACACCCAATCTTATTGGAATCATAAAAGATGGAAATAGCATTACTCTTTATTTCAAAAGAGTATCCACACATGTCCAAAGAAGACATAGAAACTAAATTCCGCCTAAAAGAAGGTACGTAAAGGGTGTTTCACAACATCATCCTAAAATCAGAATCTAAAACCAAAATGACATCTCCCACGAACTCGACGTCAACTCCAATGCTGTTTCCAATAGTGACCTTTAATTCATCCTGATTTGGCGTCCTTCTGTTTATGAACCCCTGTATGGTAAATGCAACATGATTAGTTGTACCACTATCTAGCCACCACAAATTAGTCGGAACTTTAGATAGATTGTCCTCTCTCCCTGCAAACGTAGCAAAGAACACCATTTTTCTTGGGGAATGGTTTCTTAGGACCCAAATTGTTAGAAGGACCAGCACCTTCAAAATTTTCTTTATTATTGGAAGGGCCAGCAGCTTTGGAATTTCCCTTTTGAGTATAATTTTTCACCTTCTTACCCTTATCACCACCAGAACTTGAAGCATAAAGAGCAATGTGCTCTGTCTTTCTTCAATTTATCTTCCTCTGCCACCACCCTAGCAATCAGGTCATTAACTAACCAGGTTTCATCTTGGAACTATAATTGGTCTTGATAATCCCAAAATCAGGAGGAAGAGTGTTTAAAGCTTGATGCACAGTGTAGGTAGTGGGAATAGCAACATTGAGAGCTTGAACTTTGTCTGCAAATCAACCATCCTCAGAACATAATCTCTTACTCCTCTACAACCATCATACTTCATGGTAAATAGTGTTTGCAGGTGTGTCCCTATCTCAGCATTAGACGATACACGGTTTCTAACCACCAAAGCTTCCATCATTTGCCTAGCAGTGCAATCCGCAGACAAACCACTTTTCAAGTGTTTCTGAATAGAACGCTTCATGGACAGCAAATTCTATTGCTCTTTTCACAGGCAGTAAAATGTGCTTTCTGAGCCTCTGTACTCTCGGCAATAATAGCTGCCGGCCGATCGGCAGTAAGAGTTATATGAACATCTGCCATCTCCATAGCAAACAGAAAATCTTCTCTCCATTTCTTAAAGTTGAAACCAACAAGAACCTCAATAGTGACGAAATTACCGTTTACAAAAAATGTGACTGAAAGACAAGCATTGTATATATAATATGCATCATGTGAGCATTGTGTAACTTGACACACAAGTACACATCAAGAGAGTTACATGCAAAATCACATAATCATCTTTGGGCAGAATACATGACATGCAGTTGTACACTCGCCACATGATAGCAGTTATGAGAATATATTCCAATCTTCGTGAATTCATCACCTTTGGGCATATGAACCACTACGATCAGTCACTCCTCCACCGCACCATCATGTATCCCTCCATAAACTAATACACAATCACCTCCTTTGGGAGTATGACTATGCATTAGACCAGGAGACATCCCAATCAATATACGAGACCGAAATTTCTCAAACCCAATCAAGTGTGCCACTTTGGTGGTCACAACTCAATTGAACCCTTGAAACTCTCTTATACCAGGGATATAAAATTTACATCTCACTAAGATCACATATCATGCTAATTACACTGCCTTATTCATTAATAAAATTAAACTTTATTGTATATTATTAATTGATAACACTTTTACAATGTTTATGTGATAACATACCAATAACCCAACACTTGTATTTCCAAAATCACAGAAAAAGATAAGAAAAATGCGCAAAAATACACTTAAAATACACGTATTTAGCGTTTCGTATGCAATTTCACATCCATAAAATCATCAAACATATAAAATAAATATACCATGAGATAGGAAATCACCATACGAGTCCAACGCCGTCAACCACGCGCCAAAAGGAGCCTCCACACGCCTACACGCGCCACCTAAGTGCGCGATGCGTGGAGCTCACGTGCGTGGCTTTAAATCCAGTTAGAAATCGGTCCGACCAGTGGCGGTCCAACTGGTTCCCGATCCAGCCGCCCGGTTCGACCGGTTCCCGGTCTAGTCGCCCGGTTCGACCAGTTAATCAGTCCGATCAATGGTTGACCGAGTTGGGTCGGGTCAAGTTGGGTCGGTCACCATCCGGGTCAGGTCGCTGATGTCATCCGGGTCAGGCGCTGACGTCATCCGCGTCGGGTCTGGGTCGCTGACATCATCGTGATGTCAGCAGCCGCGTGGGGCGCGTGTTCGACGCCCTAGCAGCGCGTGGCCGCGCGTGGGGGCGTGTGCGGCCTTCTCCGGCGACGCGCTGCCCACGGTTTTGCTCGTCTCGTCGAGCCCAGTCCAAATTTGCAATTTAATTTTATTTTTATTGAACAAAAAATCTCGAAAATTAAAAATTATGGCAAAATCAATTGCGTTCAAGTTCTAGAGTTATGGAGGCTCTGATACCATGTTGGATGCAGATTATGCACGACCCAAGATCTCCATAACTAGAACAAGAATATGCATGATTAAATAGAAAGATTAAAGCACCTGTTTTAGGATCCATCGTTCATGAAGCAGAAGCGGAAACACAATGTTCCTTGTGCAAATCCTTCTCTATTGCCCTCCGTATCACTAGCTCAATGAGGCGGCCTCCCTCACGGTTTAGCATTAGGTAAACGCTCCTTATGTGAGGATACGTGAGAATTAGGGTCAGAGGATAAACTTGAGCACTATTTATAGAGTTTCCAGCCAGGCTCCCTCATTACGGGCCAAGCTCAACTCGGCCCATACTAGCCAGCCCCATATTAGACTAATTAAGAAACCTTCTATCTCACCTTAAACCAAATCCCGTAAAATGATAACCGTTAAACGATAACCGTTAAACGGTAAATTACAATGTCAATTAATGTAGTCCACATATTAGGAAAACTCTTACACGTTGTCCCCATCGATGTCATATCAAAGGTGAATTAAACATCTTGAAGAAGAAGATGTCAAAAATTTCCAAATATTAAACGAGAAACTAGTTTGAACACCCAACCCCAATGCTTTCTAAAGAATCGTTTGGACATAAATCCCTTGGGATCTAGCAGCTTACAAAAATTCGCATATCTTCATTGCCTCAAAATGGGAGCAGAGCAACTCTTAAAGCTTTGATCTACTTCTTCCCAACTTTCTAAAGACTTAAACAAGTTTCTTTTTTTCTTTTTCTTTTTTTTTTTTGTTTTTTTGTTTTTGGGTTGAAAGACTTACACAAGTTAAGAAAGAAGGAAATCTTGTTTTGGAGATGATCGATTTTTACAAGAAGTGAGCACTGGTGTCATAGTTGCTGGAAATGGCGTCAGGTTTGTGTACTAGCTTCCTGTGTTAATTGTTGGCTAGCATGATTCTATTTGTGGCGATGGCAGTGCCACCACCGCAGGACACATACAAACGCTTGCAAGCCATTGCCTGCAAGCTTCGAGGGCCAATGGCTCTCACAAACTCGACAAGGATCACTGGCCTTCACCAAGAAGCACATGCTCTTACCTTCTTTTTCAATAATTTTTTTTAGCTTTTTCTTTTTTGTATATATATTTTTCTTTTCTTAATTCTTTATAATTTTATCTTTTTAAATTTTCGAATTCTTTGGCACTTGGTGGATGCTACCGTGATATGGTGTCTTCTGAAAGTAATCAAAAGAACCTCATTAATATTTTCTGTTAGGCAAATTGAACGAAGTTGATAGAAGAACATTATTTTATTTTTGAAAATTTTAGAACTAAATTACACTTTCACAATTAGCTTTAGCATTCCCGATGCACTTATTCCTTTCTTTTATTAAGTATGTTTGACTTTTAATAACTATGTGATGTAAATTAAAATTAAACATCAAATACGTTAGATAATTACCTACCTAAAATTACTATCTTATTAGGGATAATGACACCACAAGTGCCATAACTTTCATAAAGCGCTTACTTGAGTGTCATAACATTTTTTCAACCACTTAAGTGACATAATTTCTATAACTTGTTCACTTAGGATATCATAACTTTTAATTGATTATTTGAATGTCATAACTTTTTTAAAATGTTCATCTAAGTTTCGTAAAGCGGTCATTTGAATGCTGTAATTTTTTTTTTTTTTGACCACTTGAATGACATAACAGTACACTTAAATGTCATAACTTTCAATTGATTACTTGAGTGACATAACTTTCTAAAAATATTTACCATAAGTGCCATGCCAGGTTAGATTTTGAATATTTGTAAAAAGTAATGGAACTCAAGTAATTGACTGAAAATTTATATGACACTCAAATGATTAGAAAAAATATAATAATCAAGTTTGTACGGTTTACAGTTATAACACTTAAGTAATCGAATAAAAAGTTATGGTACTCATGTGAATGCTGTACGAAAGTTATATCACTTGTGGTATTCTTTTCCTTTCTCATTGTATACTTTAAATCCCATGCTAAAGCTGGCATGCTTGTTTCCCCTTCTTCCTTACTATGGCAACTTTTGAGGGATAAAAAGAAGACAAATGAGAACACACCTGTCGAAAAAAATTTCTAAAGGTGGTTTTTAACTGTTCATTTGAATATTATAACTACTCACTTTCTAAATGATCATCAAATCAAGGATATATTATGTCACTTGTGGACATTCTTTTATACTTCTATAATTACTCAAAAATGCGGTCCATGAAAATTTAAAAAAAGAAATCTTTATTGAATATTATAGTTTGACTAATTCCTATTGATACGCTTATACTTCCACGTCTAAGTACTTTAAATCAGACTCTCCACCTATTGACCAGCCTGCTCATCCAACTAACAATGAAAAATTGTAGTTAAGGTAATGCAAGAATCGCCATGAAATGATAGTCTTTTGCATTTAATTGTATAATATTTTAAAGGGAAAAAACCATGAAAAACCTCAAACTTTGTTCAAAGTGACAGATTTACCGCAAACTTTTTTGTTGTGACGTGAAAAATCCTAAACTTTGCCAACCAAAACACATTTACCCCAAACTTCTGTCATGCGACACATTTACCCTAAATTATAGGGCATTTTAGTCTTTTTACTTTTTAAATTTTTTTCTTTTCTTTTTCTTTTCTTCTCTCTTCCCTCCATCAGCTAGTCGGCAGAGGGAAGCCGATGTTCGACAAGGGTCACCCTCACCGGGGCTAGCTAGGGCCGCCCTCACCAATGTTGGGCAAGGGCGGCCCTTGGCTAGGTTGGGTGAGGGCCTCCCCTCCTCCGACATAGGCGAGGGCAGCCCTCGCTGGCGTCTGGCGAGGGAGGCCCTCACCTGCATCTGGCGAGGGCCTGGCTGGCAAGGGCAGCCCTAGCCAGCCCAAGCGAGGGCGACCCTGGCTAGGGCAACCCTCGCCCAACGCTGGCGAGGGTAGCCCTCGCCGAACGCCGGCTTCCCTCTGCCATGGCCGACGAAAGGAAGAAGAAGAAAAAAAAAAGGAAAAATAGAAAAAATAAGACAAAAATGTACTTGATGGAGTAAATATGTCACAATTTAAAAAGTTTGGGGTTTTTCAAGTCATATAAAAAAATTGGGGTAAATGTGTCACTTGGGGCAAAATTTGGGGTTTTTGGTGATATTTTCCCTATTTTAAACTTGAAAGATTAAACGGAACAATTATTGTCTTTTTTTTTTTTGGTGGGAAGTAATAATATATTGAGCTTTGAGCCAAACATTTACACAAGATCCAGCGCCACAAAACTTGCACTCATGAAGACAATAAGTCTAAACAAGTGGAAGGGAGCCGGATGCAAAAGAACTCCATAAGAGCAGCCAAAGTGAATAACAGCCTAAACAACAGGCAAACGAGGAAAGAGGAGGCCACGCATGGCCAAAAGGAACCGAACCTCGACAAAACAACCAAAAAAACGGACAAACAACAAAGAAAGAAAACAGTCACAAAACACTAAGGAGGGGTCACCGCTGTAGACGAATAGCAGCCAAACTAGTCAAGGTGAACATGGCCCTAGCCGAAGGAAAAAGGCGGAAGGCCTTCATACAGCAAGCGCCCAAGAAGACAACGCCCGCGACCCAACCACAAGCTGTCTCTGAACCACTCCAAAGAACACTAAGGATTCGCCGGATGAGGATAGAATATGCAAGGATCTATCCCCTAGTTACGCTGGAGTCTTCTATTTCTTGGATTATCCTCAACATTTCTGAAAGTTAAGGCCTTCTCCTTCACCACTTTGATGAGATGATTTTTAACCGCCGCAATTGCAACCGTGTGATCTCTGAAGAGGATGTTGTTCTTGTACCTCCAAATAAGGTGGCAAAGAGCACTAAAAGAAAAGCGGCCAATGGAGCGATAAAAGTCCTTATCGGAGAGGAACTTCATCGCCCACTGAAGGTTTTCAGACCATGTCGTGTTACGCCAAGGGAGATTGCATTTAGCTGCCCAAAAGAAAGCCATGCTGGCAGTGATGGGACACCCGAAGTAGAGATGATCGATGGAATCCGGCATCAGCCTACAAAAAGCACAAACCTCTCTCCCAATTCTGCCATGCCACATAAGTAGGGCTTGGGTGGGAAGACGATTCTTTATAATAAGCTAGAGATTGAATTGATATCTCGAGGTGATAACTTTATTCCATATAAAGGATGCTCAATTAACCCTATCCTTCATTCTTCTGATAATATGCCAAGCCGAGGTGATCGAGAAGAGACCAGAAGTGCCGTCGCTCCAAATAAAGCAATCCGATGCTCTAGAGAGGAGAGGGAGGGGATAATCCCAAGATTCAACTACTGTCTTGAAATCCTGTCCCACCGGTGAGAAAAGGTCAGACATCGTGGCAAATCTGGATAAACCGGAATTTAATATCATTTGATCTGAGCAAAAAAGATGTAAAGGACCTCTCTGGTGCCAGTGATCAAACCAAAGGGAGACTGACTGGTCATCTCCAATTCTCCATCGGAAGTAGAGTCGAAACTCGGATCTCAGGTGAATGATTCTCTTCCAAGCCCAAGAGCAATAGGTTGGCGTCCCAACCACCCAGAAACTCTTCCGTTTCAGGAAGGTTGAGTAGATCCATTTGCACCATAAGGACTCCTTGTCTGTAAACAGGATCCAAATGTGCTTGAGCATCACTGCCTTGTTGAATTCTCGCAATCTGCAAATTCCAAGTCCTCCTTCCTCCTTTGGAAGGCACACGTCTTCCCAGGATACTTTAGCGCCACCATTTCCAAGGTCGAGGCCCTTCCAAAGGAATTGTCTGAGGATCAGGTCAATGCGATCCAGAATTGCAATAGGAATGGTGAAAACACTTGCCCAATAAGCTTGGATGGCATGAAGGACCAACCTTATTAGTTGAACCCTGCCAGCAAATGATAGAAAGCGCTGAGTCTAGGATTGGACCCTGGCCATTATACGATCAACTAGGGACACACAGTCCGCCTTGCCAAGCCTCGAGGATATAATAGGAACTCCTAAATAACGCATTGGCAGCTTTCCTTCAACAAAACCATGGGCATCCTTGATCTCATTCCATAACTCCTCCGAGCCACCTGCAAGAAATATCTCACTCTTGCTGTTGTTTGGCTTCAATTCGCTCCATGCCAAGAAAGTATGTAGACCATCTTTTAGAAGAGAGATGGAACCCATATCCGCTCGACAAAAGAAAAAGACATCATTCGCGAAGAAAAGATGAGATAATCTTGTAGCCTTGCATCTCCAAAAGAATTTGAACCCAGGTTGCGCCGCACACACACTGAGGGTGCCTGAGAAGACTTCCATAACCAAAGTAAAGAGGTAAGGGGACATGGGATCCCCTTGGCGAAGGCCACATCCACTAGGGAAGAAGCCATGGAGTTCCCCATTCAAGGAAATCGAAAACTTAGGAGTGCGTACACATACCATAATGAGCCTAATAAGATGGTCCGGGAATCGAAATGCATGCATGACCATTTCAAGAAAGTCTCAGTCAACCGTGTTATAGGCCTTCTGAAAATCAACCTCAACAACACATTTAGGGGAATACGGCTGAAGATGGAAACCAGCAAATAATTCTTGTGCAAGAAGAATATTATCTTGGATGCGTGGCCCTTAACAAATGCATTATGAGAAGGGCTAATAGAGTCATAAAGAACTGCAGCGACACAATTAGCTAAGACCTTGGTGATACATTTATAAATCGTATTGTAGCAGGCAATAGGTCTATAATCATTAACCGAGGTCGCATTAGGCACTTTAGGAATTAGCACAAGGATGGTGTTGTTAATCTCCCTTAGAAGTCTCCCCGTGACGAAGAAGCCCCTAACTGCTTCAATAACCAAAGGCCCTACTAGCTCCCAATTGCTCTTGAAAAATTCCACACCAAACCCATTTGGCCCGGGAGCCTTCCCACGAGCTAGGGAGAAGAAGATATCATGAATTTCTCTATCTGAGAAAGGGCGAGAGAGGACACTAAGATGCTCCTCATTGAGAGGGCATCGAATAACTTGTTGTAGGTCTAGCAATGCAGGGCTAGAAGGAAGGGATTGCACAGCGAAAAGCTCCTAAAAGTAAGAGACGAAAGTGTTCTGCACTAGGCTTGGTTCGGTGACCAAGTTACTATTCCTATCAAGAACCGAAAGAATCCTGTTCCTCAGCTGTCTTTTAGTGATGAAGTGGTCAAAGTACTTAGTATTCCTATCACCATTCTCGAGCCATCTGATCCTGGATTTTTGTCTAAAGAAGGACTCCTCCTGACTCCTTAGCTCCGCAAAGGTCTTCCGATGATACTTTTCCAACTCTGCCAAGAGATCGTTAGTCGAGTCCTACTGTAGGTCAAGCTGGGCTAACCTAAAAGCATTTCTAGACTCAACAACCCTCTCAGATAAGTTGGAGAAAGAATCTCTATTTAGCTATTTTAGCCGGCTTTTTAGGGCTTTTAATTTGCTAACCAGCATGTACGTAGGGACCCCTTCTGTCGGGGCATCCCACACTTGCGCCACAATGTCTTGAAAGGATGGGTGCTCCATCTAGAAATCAAAGAATTTGAAAGGCTTCTTTCGGAAAATTGGTTGTGTCACTTTAACCACCATAGGAGAATGGTCAGAAATTCCGGAAGTCAGAAATGTCACTTCCAAATAAGAGAATTGAAAGCTCCAATTGGCATTCACTAACACCTGACCAATTTTCCTTGCCTTGCGGTTAGCCCCAAAAGACGTGGACCAAGTAAACCGAAGTCCAACATACCTCACATTTTCTAGTTCCGCCTAAGTCAAACACTGATTGAAATTGTCAAAACAGGGCAGCTAGGCATTAGAGCCCCCTATCCTATCAGACGGGTCTCTAATGGCGTTGAAGTCTCCAGCAACCATCCAAGTCAAATCCTGAACGCAAGAACTCATCCTGACCAGGTCCGCCCACAAAGGCCTTCTTGATATGAACGTGTGCAGAGCATAAATCACCAAAGTGCAGCAACATAATCCATATGTAAGAAGCTCCACTCTACCATGAATCGCTTGCTCGTCGGAAGAGATTAATTCAAAGTTAACCAGAGTATGGTCCCAGCCAACCCAAATCCTGCCCTTAGAAGAATAATCATAATTAGCCATCCACTTCCACCCAGCCAAAAGCCCAACAGACATGGATCGAAAGAGATGCTCCGGCACTTTGGTTTCCAATAAGCCGACATATAGAGGCCGTTAGAATGAGTGAGTTTCCTAACCTCGGCTCTCCTCAAAGGGTCCATGAGATCTCTAATATTCCAAAATCCGAACAACATATATACACAACTACCAAGCTAGGCTAACGAAAGGAAAAGGAAGGCAAAGGAACCTACCTCTACTTAGGAGGCTTCCGGCGAGGATTTGCCGACCCTCCAGTCTTCACCTCAGGTCCCGGGTCGGGAGCTAAAGCAAGCAATCTCTCCTGAATGGTCTCCACCTTCATCGGGACAACCCTCAGGGGTGGGCTTGACATGCCAAGGAAGACAATTTCGTCCTCATTTGAGCATTGAAAGGTGGCTGCAACTTCTGACTCCACATCAAGGTCATGGGAAGAAGTGCCTTGATCTGGTCGGAAATCAGCTACAAGGGAAAGAGCCACCTTTAGAGGTACACTAGAGCCCCTTTGCGTCTTCCGAGCAGGCTCGGACTGCACTTCTTTCTCCAAAACAGGGGCCTTCAGCCATCAAGTAGCTCCTTCATCACCAGGATTGCTCGGGCGGGAGGAAGCTCCTTCCTGAGAGGCCACTTTCTTCTTTTTCTTGCCCTTCGCTTGTTTCCAAGGCTACTCTAGAACAGCCTGTGATTTTGCAACCTATGGTTCTGCACCTACGAGGTCAGGAATTGGAGCTGTAGCCACCCAGTCAGGAACTAGGGATAAAACCGGGGCCTGGTGAGCACAGTCAGTCAAGTCCTGCTGTGGGACCGTAGCTTCAGCAATTGGGGTGGGGGCCTTTGCCGGATGTGCTGGATCAGGTACGGCGGGAGCTTGACGTGAAGGAGTAGGAGGAGAAAATATTGGCTGGGTTCGACCCTCCACGTAGGCGGTGGGTCGAACCATTCAGGAGTCGACACGTGGCGCCACGTAGGCGACGGCGTCGAGGTTTAAAATTCGCGCGGGCCGCTCCCGGGGCCCACCACTCGACGCTCTCTCCTCTCGCTCTCCTCTCGCGACCTGTCCCCGGTAAACTCCGTTCCGTTACGGAGTGAAAAATTTCCCTTCATTCAAAATGGTTCCACGCTCTCTCTCTCCCCACTCGCGCTTAATCAATCCGCTCCCCCACTCTCTCGAAATTGCTAGCGAACCGCCATGCCTCCCCCTCCGTCCCCCCAGTGCCGCGCCGACGGCTCATCGCGACTCCTCCGTCGCTTGCCTCCGCCGTTGCCTCCCGAGCCACCATGTTGAGGCAATCTGCCAGCGAACCACGACGTCGACGCGCCTCCGCCTCTGCAATCGCCTCCCGAGCTGCCGCGCCTCAGCGCTGAATCAATCTGCTCTCTCTCCCCTCCGCAAAGCGCTGAATCCGCTAGAGAACGCCGACGTCGACGCGATGCGCCTCCGCCTCCGCCTCCCGTCCCGCCGTCGCGTTTTCCCTCATCCTCGCGACCTCCGCACTTTGTTCTCTCTTTCTTTTCTCCGCAAAGCGCCCCTGCTTGTGAACGCCAACGCCACCGACGTCGTTGACGCCGTCGCCTCCCGAGCCCTGCCATCGCCTGTCAAAGCCCTATTGGCGGCTCCGATACGTCCTCTGCGTCTCGAAGGTTAGGGTTTTCTACGGATTTTGCTCAGTAGAGTTTTAACTTCTGTTATAATGTGCTTATCTGTTTATTGTAGTGAAACGTAGATGAACCTAGATAAAGAATCCCTTGCCGCCTGGTTTTTATGGCTTATACGTGAGTCCATGGAGCAGTCTTCCAAGCTCTATAATCTCATTGTCTTTGGAAAAAAAGTTCATAAAATTGCTAGGTTTGCCTTAAAGCGTGTTGATCCGGAGTGTTGGCTGAGAAAGATGCACGATTCTTTGAAAGTATCAAATGAACTATGATAAGTGTAGATCGCATATCAAGTCTATTTACGAGAGGATACTTTGATCCAATTAGGTAGCTTGATCCAACTCTATGCCGTCCAGTCGAGAGATTCTTTGTATCGAGTTTGCCACCTAGTATAAAGTCATCTTTGTGCTCTAGAATTCGTTCTTTTCATGTCAAAGAAAAGGTATTATCTCATAATCATTCTTTTCTTGTTCAAGAAACTGAATGCATTCTACTTGCTATTGATCCAGAATACTAAATTCGAGATCTATTTCTCGAGCTTCTTCGTTGAGCGAGGTAATGCTTTGAGAAGGGTCCATATAGCTTGTCTCTCGTGCAGCTCTACATTTGCAGACATCAAAGTTGAGATGGAGCAGGTAATACCAATAAAAAAAAACAAAATAACTTAAGAGTGATGCAGGCATCTTCTGGGAATTCCCTAGCGGAACCTTCTAAATGGTTTCCACAATGCTTTGCTGCTATTTAAATGGACATAACTTGCTATCGGGAATGTTAGCCAACTCACTTTGGAACTCTATTACAATCATTTTCTTTTGTGATATGCATTTTTTGGTGTGTAGGTGATGGACATCTTTTAGGTTTCTTTATTGGTATTTTTATTTTAGATAATTGCAAGTACTTTGGTGTTGCTAAGTGTTGCAAGATATATGGTTGCATCTCTTGCATTCCCATCAAATTGAGGAAATCGGAAAGCTGCACTTAGGTGATAAGCCGTAAGGGTAGACCTTCATATCAGATCTTTAAGAACGCCTAAAAGTGGTTTAGCAAACTATATTTTAAACTGCCTTTTGAATTAAACACATTAACAAAGATTGAATTTTCTTTTTTTTTTTTCTGTTATTGCTACACGTGCAACTCAAATGTCAGGATGGGTTGTACCTATGGTAGCAAATAGTACATCTTAAGATAAGTGTAACTGAAAAATATCATGCATAACTGCACCTTCTTTTATGAGCAACATGATATTTGTCAATGTATGTTAAAAGTAGCATCTGTTTGGCTTCGGTCATTCTCTATAAAGTTCACCATTTTAAGAATTAGCATTGTAAATGAAGCCTTTGGAGACTGATATAGATTAATCTTGAGATTTTTTCCTTTCCTTGTCCCAAATAGATTAACCAATGACTTGAAGCAATACTCTTTTCTCCTGAACATAACTGGAAGATCTTTATACGTACTAGCATAACAGCCCCTTGGGCAACCATCTGCCTCTAGTTTGGTTTGAAGGAAGTTTTTTGGTGCATATGTAGGATTTAGTTACTTATAACCTGTTTGGATTGGGGTTTGTAGTCGAAATGCAAGAAGTATTAATATAAATATTTGAAGTAGGCTTTGAAGAGGGTTCTCCGATGCATGACTAGTGCTCGCCGATAACCTTTTTGGCTAGAATTTTGTGATCATAGAGTTGTCAGAATCAATGAATGGAGCTACCGATATCTATTCCAATTGTTAGTTGCGTAACTACTTACTCAACAGCAGGGGATATGGTTGTAAAAACATGTAACGAATCTTGGGTCACATACCTCAACAGAAAAGATATTTGACTTGTTAAATTTGGTCTCTTGGTGTCTTAGTGAAACAGATGAATTCATGTGATATAAGGGGAGTGTGACTACAGTTCTGAAAAGGGACCATGGATTCAAGTAGGAGATTTCAGTTACAATAGAATGTGAGACCTACACAATGATATAAGATGAAAATGCAAGAAGCATTTGTAATGTAGAGATTTAAGATTTATTTGCCTAACTATACATTGGTGATAAGGTAGTCCATGAATAGTTTTATTCTCGTCAGACAAAGGAAATCTAATTTTTCTGATTTTTGTTCTGAACATTTCAAAATTCAGAACAAGTGTAATCTCCAACTAGTTTTACCACTTTTGCATTTTTCCTTGCTCTTGTTATCTTTAAACCATGTTAATAGCTGCAATTTTATGTGTCTCTATGTTTTTCTAGTTTTTCTTCCATAGACAATACGTTTCATAGTGTGATTAGCGAGTTGAGGGAGTTTTCGCCTATTGAGCTATCCACTCTTCCTCTATTACACAAGGTATTGCTCTCACACCCCCCTTCCTCTTCCTCCCTCCCTCCCTCCCTCTCTCATACTTTTAGCTACACCGTTCCATCTTCCTACGGCTACCGGTGTTTGAGGTGGAAACATAAGGAGTGGCCATCATGAGGATAGCTGGTCCCTTTGCAATTACTGCTTTTGAATGCAGATTGAGTTACGGGTTCCTCTCCATTTCGGTCATCTTGCAAAAATAACCCCAGGGGTATATTTATGTGCAAGATGGTGATGCTTTATTTTAGCTACTTAACACTTGTTTGACATGATAAGGAAAGAAGGTTATAGACTCTCTCGCACGAATGCACACACGCACACATGCACATAGGCACAGCTCCCTTAAAGGCGCAAATGAAGAATTCTTCTTTTCCAACTCTCCCGGATATGTCCCCTAAGAAAGTATCTGCATCCCACGGTGTCTACGTATCTCCACCGAGATCATCTAAGGTGCTCTTCTTCTCTCTTGCAGTTTCTTTTTCTTCTTTTACACAGCTCTTCTTTTCTAAATGTTTTATCATGAAATTCCTTTCATTTATCATCATTGCTGACATTGTTATGCATGATTTGATTTAAGATGGAAGTACTTGAAATGGAATGTCGCTAGGATACAAGCAACATGCACGAGGTACTATGGTTGTATCTTCTTTCTTTTAATTGTTCTGCTTTGTCTTGATTGTGTGCAGATGGACGCTTCAATCTCTCATAGCTCGAAAAGCTATTATGCTTGCGTAGGAGAGAGTACCCATGCCTATCAAAGCACTTCCAAAGACCTTGTTGCCATCAACAGTCGCCTGAATGGGTAGGTTCCGATTAGATTGTGAGCTTTGGTATATTTGTTTTAAGTGTGTAACTTGCTTATTTTCCATCCTATTGCAGTAACCGAAAGGTGAGAGGCATGCTTAATTTCGATGATGTTGACGCTGGCCTCGTCAGTGACTCTATGGTGGCCAACAGCCTCTACCTTCAGAATGGGAGCAGTATGTCATCATCGACTGCTAAATCATCTGAGAAACCAGAATCATAAAGTTAGATGATCCCCAGTCCCATTCCCATGCATGTAAATTCCAGTTTTCTTGTTCCCCTCAACTGGCTAAATCAGGAAGTGGAAGCGTGCAGTGAGTTATTTGTATAATAGCTGCCCTTTCCTTATCTTTTGTCCATGAGACTGCTGCAAGCAAGTTACTTTAACAGTTTAGTATAATAAAATCCATTCACCTTCACAGGGTGAAAATTATAGCCTATTATTTTCTTACTCACAACAGATCAATTTGCCCATGGTACCATTTCTTGCTAATATCACTGCTATGGTGTTTGATGCATTCATGATTTGAAGTAGAAGATGGCATATTAAACTTGGATGGGCTGATTAGGAAGATGGTGCAGTTTTTATCATTTAAATTTGCCACTGAATCAATTGTCTTTGAGGAGCAAGGGCTTGTTTTTTGGACATAGAAGTCGACAATCCTGAGGCTGAAAAGCCTGCAGATTTACTAGCTCTGCACTCGGTGATGCGAGATAATTTTCATTAAATTTTAAGTACCTGGAGATCACTTCATTTCTTGTCTTGCTATCATTAAGTGATCTGTTTGCCAAAGGTGGCTGGTAAGTACTGTAATCTATGCAGTACAAACACAACTGGGACAAGCAACCGTCTTCCCCCTTGATTGCGGCTGCCACAAACAATGCTGGAAAGAGAAATTAATTTGGACAGTTTACAGACCCTATTAAGATTTACTTAATGATGCACAAGCTTGGTGTCTTGATTTGATGCGACTGTTGTTATTGATGCGTTGGTTATTATGGGGGCTTCGTGAGGTTGTCATTGTGATTGGCACATTCAAAGTGAAGATGTATCTGATGGATCTTGATTTAAAAAGTCTTCACAAAACAAAGTTAATAGGTTCACCTCGCGTTTTAGCTTATGCATAGCTAGCATCAGCATAGCCCTCACGACATACTTCGCTATAGATGCATACCAAGCAACGTAACATGAGCCAAGAGGACCGGCAGCAATAGATTTCCATTCTTCGTCATGCTAGTTACCAAAAGATCATATCAGCTGTACCAACTCCTTAATGAATTTCACAAGTCAACAAGATGTCAGCTTTACAGATAAGAGTTCTTCAACAATAGATGACAGTTTTCTTATGTATCAGTATCGCAATCTTACAACTGCAGTGTGCCAACTCAATTTGTTTTTCTTTCAATCAAGTTAAAAAAAACTATCATAAAGTCATTCAACTAATTTAAATGGAAGATCCCGATGCAGTTCCTACCTAATGTGATAGGGAGCACCTAAGAAAGCCGAAGATGTCAACCAGGAAAGTTACATCCAGTCAAGAAGCCGCCCACTGAAAATAACAGCATCTGCAACCTCTCGCAGCAGCCCAATTGCCACACCAAAAGAAGAAGTTCCCTTGCTTTGTACTTGGGTTCCAAACATAGCCTACGCTGCTCTTGATGCCACAGAAACAATAAGGATTATACTGTGATTGAGGACCCCGCAAATCCTTCTATCTGTGCGGCTGATGGGGAGGCGAGTGCTTTGATATCAGAGTATGGTCATTGTCATACAATGTCAGAGAGTTGGTGATGCAAAATCTGATTCCCCCGCACAAAAGAACCATAAGCAAGCGAGCTGTGTTTTTTGCATCATCTAAACCACAATGAGCACGCCCGAACCAGGTCAAGCCAGCCATCTCAACCGCCTCCTTAAGATTACATCTTAGACCTCTGAAAACTTCCTGGAATGGGACTTTTAGGTTAATCCATCTAGTGAAAGGAAGAGAGAGAAAAAGTCAAAATTAAGCATCAAACAATCTAAGTCGCATGCTAGTTACATATCATCAACTCACCTGTTGAAGTAAGAAGGCTTCCGAATTTGCTTATATTGACACTCGGATTCCAACATCACCCGGCAATCCCGGTTGGACCAGGTAACAACAGCAAAAATTGTGTTCTTTATGCCCTTCTTTTCAAGCCATTTGTCATGACTAAGAAGAGCCTCACTCGCAGTAACAGCTCGATCTACCTAGACTCACCAAAAAAAAAAAAAAAAAAGGATTTAAAGGCCGTAATAATGAAAAGAAAATTGATATGAGAAAGAAGATGCCATAATCCATAAGCATGACTGGAATGAGGGAACTCCCTATGCAGGCATGGGCCGTTTCGGTATTTGTGCACGGCAAGCACCAAAAGACAATTGACTTGCCACATTGGCATGGTTTTGATGTATCATCGAAACTATACTTAAGGTTCCGCACCTTTGCCTATTGAATTTTAGCTTTATCTAATTATTTACAAATCATTCTAGTAACTTGTAATTCTACAAAGCATCATACATAGCTATCTTTACCCTTTTTCCAACTTCTTATAGCATAAGATATGACAGAGACATGATGTGTCTTTGTTAGCCCTTAACACTTTTAGCTCCACTTTGTCAAATATTAATTTCATCTAATGTGCTCCTTTATGGATCAATCCACTTCATGAGACCAATAAATGAACTAAATCTATGCCGCATCGACAACACTCATCAACTTGCACAAGAATCCGTAAGCGGCAGCATCCCCCATAACCAGTTCATACCGAATAGATCAATCTTGCTTCCCTTGACATGCAAATGCACATGCTCCAATACATTACGTGCCAATCATCGATACCACCTGCCATTAGATGCTCTTTTCGGATGTGTAATTTGCAGAACATCCAAGCACTAAGCAGCCAAGGTTATAGCAGATAGAAAACTCTATGTCCTCTTTCCTATATGCACCAGCAGAAATTCTACATGCTTTCGATATACCAAGGGGGAGACAAACGAGAAGACGAAGTGGCGAACCCAATTCTTCACTAAGTAGCAAAACTAACTCCAAGCTCTTAGAACATTGGTACAAATAGACATGGAGAAAGGCAACACAATTTCATCCATGATTACAGCAATTTGACTATCACATCATAATCCAATGCATGTTCCCCCATATAAGGCACACATCGTAACCTTCCTCTTAATTGCCAGTAGATTTGAAAGTACATAAAAAGCCATCTATAGCCAACTAAAGATAAAAACTATAAATGATTCTCCTAAAGGAAAAGTTAGAGGCTCTTAAAAAAGAAGCAACTCACGGTGAGCCATTCATCTCTCGGGTAGAGTGAAAACATTGTCACTCTTGACAGTTCCAAGATCAATCACGAAGCCTCCCTACGAATCGGGATGAAAAGGTCGGGCTATGTAGAAAAACATGGTCCCGTCTAGCCACACTAGTAAATACTTTCACCAGACAAACCGTCACATGATTAGAACAAAGAAAATTTCTTCCATGCCAAGGAAAAAATATTCGATGCAAACAAGAGATGAGAAGCCTCGCACCTTTGCGAGTGGAGGAAAGAGCTGAATCCATATCTCGCACTAAGAGTCTAAGACAGTATCCACAAGCTAAGTTATTTAATACTAAACATCAATCCTCACAGCTCTCCGCAATTTTGCTCGCTTCAATTTCACAAGTATCGCATAAGAGGACGATGACCTTTCCTCATCCATCTTTAAGACTAATAATAGGAAGCTACACCACCCGCCGTTGCAGAATCGATGCTAGAGCTTGTGTTCTCCACTGCGGAGAACCAAGTTCGAAGCCCCGCGGCAGGGAGGCCGACGTCTTTGTGGTGACTTACCTGGTGGCACATGTGTGGTGGCTAGCACGTGTCGCCCCAGTGGTTTACTCCCGGCTTCCAGCCGTGCGGGGTTCCCTGGGTCACCAAAAAATAAAAAATAAAAAAAATAATAGGAAGCTACAGAAGAAATTAGAAGAACAGCCTTTTCTCTTTTGCTGGGTAATCAGTGGGTTAGAAATCCTTCACACGCGCGAACAGGCCAACGTGGTAAAAAAAATGAACAACGAACAGCAGAAAATCCATCTTTCCCACACAAAGAAAGAAAGAGAACGAAAATCGAACACGAATTGAAAAAGTTTGGTCTGTAGCAATGGAAGAATAATCCATGTCCTCATCTATATTTTGAAAGCCGCTGGAGAAAGTAAAAAGAGAGTGCAAGTCTCAACCCTTAACACTTTGTACTAAGACTTTCACAGCCAGCATCCTCACAATATCAACTAATATGTGATTATTGACAAGAGAATGGGCTTAAAGTAATTGGGAAAACAAAATCTAGATCAACACAAACCTGAGATTGCTGGATACAAGTCAAATCTTTGCAAAAGTCACTCGATGCTGATTGCATGTTGGTCGAACATAGGTTTGGAAGCATGCTTCCAATTTGCCAGTCATGCTACTCACTATAACAGATGGGAATTCAATTATCTCTTGAGGATGGGGATTCTTTTCCTTGTCACAGTTGCCTCGAAGTCTATGACTACAAAATACTGAAAGTCTTGGAACCGGCACTCGGGAGGTAACCTTGAGAGAGCATATCGGCGGATAACCATGAAAGCTGTTTCCCCCATGTAAAGAGAAAAACTGACCCTCAAAAGAATTCATTTGGTACGGCTGCATCTGATGAGAGTAGGGATACCGCCAGCCATAGTAGAGAGGATAATTAGGTCCATCGGGATGTTCACCTCTACTAATTGACAAAACTTTCTTCGCAACATCCCCATCGGACTGACCACTCGTTCCATCCTTAAGCTTGGATAACCTAGAGAGTGCGTTGCTATTATCCTGAAGGTTGCAAAGGATTCCATTGCTGGAATAACTTCCAGATAATGCCGCAAAATTCCTTCGAGTATCTTCTGTAAACCCAAATGAATAGACAAAAAAGAATCAGAGAATAGCACATGGTTCCTTTTTACTTGCCAACAGGACAGATCCAAATGTATGCAGTCACAAAAGAGATGTGCCAAATGATGTTACGTGAAGAAAGGAATAATTAAGTGGAAGAATATAAGGAAACCTCCTAAAGCGCGGAAAACTTAGCGGTGTACTCCCTAAGATGTCTAATAGAACAAAAACAGGCACATCCCGTTTGTCACTGCTCTTTTGTAACTGTAAGCAACAGTTGCGCTACTCTTCTCGGATCGGGTGATAATTCAAGCGCTGTTGATGAATTTCGCAGTTCCAGAAAAGACAGCACCAAACCAAGCAATTCTACACTTACATTATTACCCCGTCCAAGGAAGTCGCACGTCCCGTTAAACACCTCATCTACTCCTCGGACTTATTCACATCAATCCCAACTCGCTTACCAGCAAAGCTCTCGGCCCGATCGAATAAAACAGGTTCCCCAAAGACAACACCGGACAGGCAACATCACCACAAGCCAACTAGGACTCAAAATCAATCACATTCCTCCAGTCGGCACGTGAACGTCGACTCCATGTCCGAGCACTCGACAGAGATGCAACCATATATCTTGCAACACTTAGCAACACCAAAGTACTTGCAATTATCTAAAATAAAAATACCAATAAAGAAACCTAAAAGATGTCCATCACCTACACACCAAAAACATGCATATCACAAAAGAAAATGATTGTAATAGAGTTCCAAAGTGAGTTGGCTAACATTCCCGATAGCAAGTTATGTCCATTTAAATAGCAGCAAAGCATTGTGGAAACCATTTAGAAGGTTCCGCTAGGGGAATTCCCAGGAAGATGCCTCGCATCACTCTTAAGTTATTTTGTTTTTTTATTGGTATTACCGCTCCATCTCAACTTTGATGTCCGCAATGAGAGCTGCACGAGAGACAAGCTATATGGACCCTTCTCAAAGCATTACCTCGCTCAACGGAAGAAGCTCGAGAAATAGATCTCGAATTTAGTATTCGGATCAATAGCAAGTAGAATGCATTCAGTTTCTTGAACAAGAAAAGAATGATTATGAGATAATACCTTTTCTTTGACATGAAAAGAACGAATTCTAGAGCGCAAAGATGACTTTATACTAGGTGGCAAACTCTAATACAAAGAATCTCTCAGACTGGACGGCATAGAGCTGGATCAAGCTACCTAATTGGATCAAAGTATCCTCTGTAAATAGACTTGATATGCGATCTACACTTATCATAGTTCATTTGATACTTTCAAAGAATCGTGCATCTTTCTCAGCCAACACCCGAGATCAACACAGTTTAAGGCAAACCTAGCAATTTTATGAACTTTTTTTCCAAAGACAATGAGATTATAGAGCTTGGAAGACCTGCTCCATGGACTCACGTATAAGCCATAAAAACCTCGGGCGGCAAGGGATTCTTTATCTAGGTTCATCTACGTTTCACTACAATAAACGAGATAAGCACATTATAACAGAAGTTAAAACTCTACCGAGCAAAATCCGTAGAAAACCCTAACCTTCGAGACGCGAGAGGACGTATCGGAGCCGCCAATAGGGCTTTGACAGGGCGATGGCGGGGCTCGGGAGGCGACGGCGTCAACGACGTCGGTGGCGTTGGCGTTCACAAGGGGGCGCTTTGCGGAGAAAAGAAAGAGAGAACAAGTGCGGAGGTCGCGAGGATGAGGGAAAACGCGACGGCGGGACGGGGAGGCGGAGGCGGAGGCGCATCGGCGTCGACGTCGGCGTTCTCTAGCGGATTCAGCGCTTTGCGGAGGGGAGAGAGCAGATTGATTCAGCGCCGAGGCGCGGCAGCTCGGGAGGCGATTGCAGAGGCGGAGGCGCGTCGGCGTCGTGGTTCGTTGCGCGATTGCCTCGACATGGTGGCTCGGGAGGCAACGGCGGAGGCAAGCGACGGAGGAGTGTCGACAGAGCCGTCGGCGCGGCGGCTGGGGACGGCGGAGGGGGAGGCATGGCGGTTCGCTAGTAGTTTCAGAGAGTGAGGGAGCGGATTGATTAAGCACAGAGTGGGGAGAGAGAGAGCGCGGAACCATTTTGAATGAAGGGAAATTTCACTCCGTAACAGAACGGAGTTTAACGGGGACAGTCGCGAGAGGAGAGCGAGAGGAGAGAGAGCGTCAGAGTGGTGGGCCCCAGGAGCGGCCCGCGCGAATTTTCAACCTCTGACGCCGTCGCCTACGTGGCGCCACGTGTCGACTCCTGAATGGTTCGACCCACCGCGAGTAGGAGCGGGGCTGGGGGCCACCTCTGGTCACGATGGAGCAGGAGCGGGCGGAGCCTGCTTCGTGGCTCTCTTCTAATTTGAAGGGTTGTGCGCTCGCAAGGGAGCTCTACAATTGTGACCGAATGTTCCACAGTCCGGGCACTCAGTCCGGGCACTCAGCTGGCAGTCATTCGTAATCAATGGTTATGGAGCGAGATACCCCCTTCAAGACCACTTCAATGGTTCTGCATCATGGCTGGTTTAGCTGGATTTCAACGCAAATTCTAGCAAACGAAACCATTTTTGCTTGGTCCGTCCGTTGGTCCACATATAGTGGCTTTCCCACCATGCTTGCGATTGCACTCATTGCCGGAACCGCCCAACAATCAAACGGTAAATTCCTCAAACGAATCCAGATTGGGACGGAGGATTGGTTCTCCCTCTTGAGGTCCAAGAGTGGTTGCCATTGACGGAGGATGAGAGGCACCCTAGCGACCATGATTGGCCCATCCTCTAGGATCCTTCTCCAAAACACAGGGTCCAGTATGTGGAGTAAAATGAAACCTTGCTCGTTGTCGAGAACTTCCACAAGCTTAGAACCCCAAGCATGTTTCAATGATTGCTCGATGAGCCCAAACGGAAGCTTCCTCCTCCCTACAAAGTACCCCACTAAGCATTCATGCCATTTCGGGTCCACCGCATCAAGAACTCCCGGGGACCGATCCAAACTTGCGTTTGTTGTGGGAATATCTCTGGCTTCTCAATGCGTGGTCGTCGATGAGCTTATAGCAAGCATCGATCTTGTCCATGCCCATTGCTAGGATTCCCAAGAGCTGGGTCACTGGATTCATCTTCCATTCGAGCGACGAGAGCACCAGGCGCTCCATTCTCTGTATGCTCTTCGCCTCAAAGACGGGGCTACTGTCCTCGACTTGGAAATCAATGAGAAGAGGCACTTGGGTCTCCTCCACTTTGGCGGCGAGAGAGAGGCAAGCGACGGCGGAGAGCTGAGTCATCCGCGGCTTGTCTTCCTGCAAGGCGAAGCTGCACATGAACCTATCCCAGTAGTTCACCTCAAGCAGACCCGTGAGAGCGGAGAACGCGTAGTGCGCATGGACTCTCATTATCCACTCCACGGCCTCGCGGCGAGCATCGGCCAAAGACAGGTAATCCGCCAGATTCAAGCGCATGCCGCTCGTCTCCTCTTTGGAGAAGAAGGAGGCCAGCTCCTCGTCTTCCCAGAGCAGGTCCTGATCGAGCAAGGCTCGCGGGCTCAGCAATCTGTGATCTCTGGCTTCTCAATGCGTGGTCGTCGATTAGCTTATAGCAAGCATCGATCTTGTCCATGCCCATTGCTAGGATTCCCAAGAGCTGGGTTTGGTCTTCGACATCGAGACGAGGCTTTAGGCCATTGATTACGTGCAGCATTGTGGAAGCAGCTATCACTGAAGGAAGAAAACACGTGAATCTGCAATCTGAGATTACAGAGAGCAGGACCTGCTCGTACCTTCTAAGAAACTCCCAGTGCAGAAGGCCCGTCAGCCCAAGTCTCCTTGTCATGTAATCAAGAAACGATAGCGGGGTCACTGGATTCATCTTCCATTCGAGTTTCGAGAGCACCAGGAGCTCCATTTTCTGTATGCTCTTCGCCTCAAAGACGAGGCTACTGTCCTCGACTTGGAAATCAATGAGAAGAGGCACTTGAGTCTCCTCCACTTTGGCGGCGAGAGAGAGGCAAGCGACGGCGGGGAGCTGAGTCATCCGCGGCTTGTCTTCCTGCAAGGCGAAGCTGCACATGAACCTATCCCAGTAGTTCACCGCGAGCAGAGCCGTGAGAGCGGAGAACCCGTAGCGCCCGTGGACTCTCATTATCCACTCCACGGCCTCGCGGCGAGCATCGGCCAAAGACGGGTCATTCTCCATATTCAAGCGCATGCCGCTCGTCTCCTCTTTGGAGAAGAGGGAGGCCAGCTCCTCGTCTTCCCAGAGCAGGTCCTGATCGAGCAAGCCTCGCGGGCTCAGCAATCTGTGATCTCTCTCTTCCGACGAGAGCCCATCGCCCGCCAATCCCTCTTTTTCATCTTCTTCTCCCCAGTGTTCCTTCGAGCAGTAAAGCGCGTCGAAAAGGACTTGCTCTTCTTGCTGAGAGCTCGATGGGTCGTGTTGACGAAGATGACCATGGTGGGGTCGATAACTCGCCTCCATCTTCTGCTTCTCCTCCTCCTTCTCCTTCTTCTGATTCTTCTTCTTCTTCAGAGAAGAAGAGGGTCGAGGAACGAGAGGATCATTACTCCATGAGAGGGGCAATGGAGATGGTGTAGATAAAGAAGAAAGAGAGGTCCAACAATGGCCCTGCTCTCGGAGCCATCTCTCTCTCTCTCTCTCTCCCTCTCTCTCTGAGCAGCACTGGGTTTGATGGAGTGGACGGGGGGACGGAACAGTTATTGTCAATGGCTGGGAACGAAGTACATATCAAAGCATTAGTACAGGCACCGCCAACCTGAGCCATGTCAATGCTTAAATTCCTCTGACCAAAAAAAAAAAAGAAAAAAAAAACTTAAATCCCATTCACTATTTACACGATAACTGAGCTAAAAGTCACATCTTCTCGATAGAAAAGTTCTGGAATGGAACCGGAATACACTGAAGAAAAAGGAAGGGGGGATGAGGTTGGATGATTTGTTGAGCTTTAACACAGCTATGCTTTTGCTGAGCAATTTTGGAAAATAGCTTCCAATCCTCATACTTTTTGCATTAAGATTTTAAAATTTCCCTCGTGCAGACTTTTGGGCATCGAACATCATGGGAATGGCAAAGGCTACAGTGGGCATAGATTCAATTTCTTCCTTTGTTTAGTGGCGGGTCGGGTTCAAAAATAATCACGCGCTGTGACACTTTTGAGGATGGTATTACATCATAAATTCTACCTATACCTCTTAGTCAACATCAGAGGAATGATACTTTTATCTGAATTTGTCCTTTTCTTTTAACTTAACCTGATTTGCTTCGGATTGAACTAACCCACAGATTGGCCAAGAGATCAATGATTAAGATGGCATTAGATGGAGGTACACTTGTCCAAAATTGACCAGTAAGAGCCCAGTACACGGATTGTTATCCTTTCAGGTTAAATCAGCCGTCAATTCCTATCAGATGGCAAAATCAATAGCTCTGGACTTTAGGGAAGATTTGGCCAGTCCCACATGGAAATATATTTTATCCGAGTCAAATCTTAGAGATTTTTTTTTTTCTTTTAATCAAGTGAAATTCCTCTTATTTTCATTAAACTTCAGAATTTACAAACTTAGTGCAATGAAAATTTTCGGGTAATTAGAAGGAGAAAGTTATTTGATTGGTTAGTGAAGAGACAGAGAAAAAGCTGTTTTATTGTTCTATGGAGAGGATTTATTCCGACAATTAAAAGAATGTTGGAAAGACCTCTATATCATATATAATTTGTATAGAGGGGTAGATATGAATGAATATAGGAGCTCTACGCCCAACATGCTTTGTTGCACTACAACCTTGATGGTTTAACTATTAGATTGATTTGCTAATTATTTCTTTAAAATTTATCAGCATTTGCACTAATTATTCCACATCATGCCAAGTGAAGCCAAAAAGAAAGGAGAGAAGAAGTAAAGCATCTTCCTATTCTAATTCCATATGCAGTTTCGTTTCTCTGTCTATTTTTTATGTTATTATTTCAGTGAACTTAAACTATTCATCGTATTATCACTTTAATTACTTAACCTATTCTTTTTGGATTATTTACCTTACTTCATGTACAACTATCTTTTAATATTAATTATCTATTTCAACTATAATACTAATATTAATTCAATTGTTTTGCATTTTGGAACTAAAGAAGAGTTTCATTTTCTCCTTGTCAAATGAAAAATCCATAACCGTGGGGCACAATTTTTCAAATTAGTTTACGAATCTTTGTATGTCGTTGTATTCTTTCTTAAGCTAAAGCAATATGCTTCATGAGTAAATTAGTCTCTTTTCATAATTTGCTTTTCTCATTAAAAAAAAAAAAAAGTTACATCTTGGCATAATATATGACTATTTGTTCAAGCAACATGTGACTTAATTTACTTTGAAATGATCACGCATAATGAAAAGATGTAAATGCCAATGCTATACTACGAAGAACGCGTTGTCAAGTAGTCAAGCCCACTGGCAGTCAAAAATTGAAAACTAGTCAAGCCCGCTATATACGCATGCATTATCGAAACAGCAAATAAATTGGTAACACAATTATTGCTTATTCTACAAGCAGATAGGTTGACTTTGAATTAAACTGCAAAAATATTCAAAAGTTATTTAAGAAAGAGGCAAAACAAACATTCTAATCATTTTTACTCAAGAGGCCAATAACAAACTCATGGGAAGTGGATCATCATAATATCAACCATATATACTATGCATCAACTGCCCCTTGTACGTCGTTCATTTTCCCATGTGCTGACATGTGGCAAAATCTAACGAATTCATTTATTTATTAATTTTATATGGCTAGGATCAAATCATTTGACAATAATTTTTCCATAGCTCAATAATGCAATAATCAAATCAAATAATTCAGTAAGTACTATTTTTTATATAAAACATTAAGTTTGTGTATTAATTATGCCTATCGCAAAATAATAATAAAAATTCAGTAGACAAAAAAATCATATGGTCCTTTTGAAATCTAAATTTGGCGTTCTATTGTCTAATTTATTGTCTATGAAAGCAATTTTGATGATTAATATATAAAGAATGATTACAAGAGTTTAGTGGCAATATCAAAGAACCAAGAAGATAAGTAGAGATAAGCTAAGTAGCACCAACATCAACACCGACATGGATACGCAACATGTAATATGATACGACACGACGTGTTGACACATCGTTTCTAAAAAAAATAAAGAATTCCAATATGTTGGGACACGTAGATTAAATGTATATTTTTACATATACATGCTAAATGATCATTTTTATGATTATGTTAATCAAATTAATTTGATTCAAATTCATAAATAAATAAATAATAAAGAGCCTAGAATGAATTTATATTAGAAAAGTTAATCCACCATTTGTTAATATCGTTCATTATTTCGATTTGGCAAATTCAACTCCATTCCAATAATTCATAAAATTTGGAGGGAAAAAAAAAAAAACAAACAAACAATCCATATTCTACACTCGCATGTTAGAGTATGTCGAAAGAGAAAAGAAAAATGTAAACTTAAATGGTGAATAATGTGCCATGGGAAGTGAGAGTCGGAAAAAAAAAAAAGAAGACTAGGTTTTTATTGTTTTTCCCTTTTATTATTTTTATTATTTTTTATTTTCTTACATATTTGCATATTGACCCCTCATTTTCATCGTGCATCAGAATTATATGTTGAAATTTTGAATTCGCATGTTGGAATTCTCGACTTGGTAGTTGAAAAGTATTTGGAGAGTTGACCAAATGTTGAATTTTCCAACACGTGTTGACCAAATGTCGAAACGACACGTAGGCTCTCGATGAGTATCTATGCTTCATAAGAAATAAGTGACTGAGATAGAAAAAACATGCAACCTAAGTAACTAAAGTACAGCACAAAATGGGAACCTCAAAAGTGGGAGGAAAGATTGCTTTGGGAACCGAAATCCAACACCAAAAAAGGAAGTAGAGATGAGTGACTAATGTAAGGAAATAAAATCTTGTTCCAAAAAAGAAAAAATGTAAGGAAATAAAATCAGCAACCTAAGAGAAGAAAAAAGAGAATCAGCTCACAATCGTCTCCACTAATCACTAACCTCATCCTTTTCCTGGCTGCAAGATTCTTTGCTCGTCCTCCAAATCCTAAATTTTTCCCACCAAGCTGTGGCCTTTTTCCCGCCTACCGTCTCTGTCTGCAAAGTGGAAATAGAATGAGACAAAGTGAGCAGCATGATCGCGATGCAACAAAAAAGGCAACTTTAAATGGGCAGATTTTGTTTGGCTAAAGAAAAGAAGATATTTGGCCTAAAAAGGAAGCAAAGCTCCCTTTAATATATAAGACCTTGTTGTCTTCCTTCCTTTACTAGCACAAGAATACACATTCATATTCCACTCTTGTTACATATCGTTTTATTTAGACACTGACAAAATATAAGAACGCGCATTCCACAAACATTGTTACTGTTCATTGATAATTTTCTTTCTGAAAAGTACTACTTTTTTTGTCAGACTCTAAAAAGTACTTAACTACTTCTAGCTCTTTGGAGGCTTTGGAATGCTTGACGGAAGATATTAGGCCATCTATTCCGAATAGGTATGCACCATAGACCCGCACTCTGAAAATATCATATTGCCCTCCTAGACTTTGGCACTGCTTCACAGAAACGCAAACTCTGAAGAGCAATAGATTACTTTCCAAACTTTCATTTTTGTTTCAGCAATTACTTTTGTGTTTGTACGATTGTTGAATATT
The DNA here is from genome assembly GCA_014182555.1 of Eucalyptus erythrocorys. Classification (NCBI taxonomy): domain Eukaryota; kingdom Viridiplantae; phylum Streptophyta; class Magnoliopsida; order Myrtales; family Myrtaceae; genus Eucalyptus; species Eucalyptus erythrocorys. The sequence continues at coordinate 42,416,300 of CM024599.1, read as the reverse complement.
AATTGAAAATGTACTGACTCATTTTGAACAGAATAATATCTATTACATTTTTTTTTTCAGATTATTACGTGGTTTATGAAGTTAAGAAAATAGATAATGATGCATTGTCAATAAAATTAGTTAAGAAAATTAGATCAAGAAAAGCGAGTAAGTCCCTTTTACGTAACATTTAACGGCTATGCAGACTGAAAGTTCAAGTGGGCAATTATTACAAATAAGCAACTCTCAATTATAAAACAAAAAATAATTCTAAGAATTACAGTATATAATACTTTTGTATGTGTATTCATTTAATCTATACAAAAAAAAAAAACATTTCAATTGGAATAAACATGGAATACTAATGTATTTGAAATTATAAAAAAGATTTCTCTGATAATTTTTTATTTGTTTCATGGAACAATATATGCTCATGTAAATTTTGGAATAGTACTTAAATTTTTACAATTTGTGTTGTTTTATGGAATTATAGCATCAAGCTGAAGTTAGAACAAATCAATTCATGCACATTAACTGTATATTTGTGAAGAAGGGGTCGCACCTTGTCTGACTTGGATTCAAAGTTGGACGTATCCAGAAGAATCTCTTGTACATAACGCAACAAAGGCATTCCAAGTGAGCCACTCGGAGTAGAATCTTTGAAAAGGTCCCCACACCCGTCTATTTTGACGAGGCAATCATTTGGTATATTTGTGCAAGAAGCATCAATCAACCTTCTCAATAACGGGCACTGTGTGACCTCCAAGGATTTCAAAGACTCTAGCTCGTTTAAGCCTTCAACATTCGTAAGTTCTTTGCACCTTTGGATTCTCAAATACTCCAAGTTCATCAAGTATGATAACCCACCTATTTTTGTTAGAGATTTGCATTCATAGACTTTCAAGGACTCCAATGATTTTGAAAGACGCTCAACTTGTATCTCAATTAGCTCTGAACAATACGACACACGCACTTGCTCTAGCTTCCTTAATCCCAAAGGAATAGATAATTTTTGAAGCTGTTTACAACCGTAAACAGTTAATTTCTCCAGTCGTGGAAGTCTATCGAGCGGAATGCCTTCCACTTTACAGCTGTAGAACTCTAACTTGGACAAATTTCTCAAACTCCATAAGGACGAGGGATGTTGCATGAGGGTTTCCATGTCCAGGCAAGACAACTTAAGCTCTTCTAGATGAGAAAGAGAAGCCAATTCTGAAGGTGCAGGGACGTTTAGCAAATCTAACTCCAACTTCTTCAATCTATATAACCTCTCAATCCACCTTAAGTTGCATCCTGGTATTAGGTTTGATTTTTTTCCCAAACTAGAGTCATTACTTAGAAGCAATTCAACTAAATTAGTAAGGTTCGATAGATTCGGGACTGAGAGTAATGATTTAGATCGAAGAAGTAGACAGGTCAAACTTGTGGGAAGCTCTGGCAACACTTGAATCTCATCACATGATCTTAAGTTTAGTGTTTGGAGATGAGGAAGCATGTTTATGGTTGTTGGAATTCTGCAAATACGGGTATGTTCTAACTTGAGAATTCTTAAAGATGACAATTCTCCAATTTCGGTAGGAATTTCACCTATCACATTACGCCTAGAGAGATCTAGCTCTTCAAGATTTACTAATGTGCCAATGCCACTAGGTAATTGCCAAACATGATCCTCCCGATAAACTAAAGCACCTATTGGTAAACGCAAGACACGTAATGATTTTAACTTTCCAATAGAGTTGGGAAGTTCCCTTATTATTGTGCCTGTCAGAAAACAATCACAAATTTCAAACTAAAATTATTTGGATTTTAACTTCACAATAGAGTTTAAAGTTTTGTAATGCCCATACCTGATAAGTCCAACTTTGTCAGTGAGGTTAAATTCCCAAGCGAGCGTGGAAGTTTTCTAAATCCTCTACAACCCGACAACGAGAAGTGCTTAAGCTTCACCAATGCCCCCACTTCTTCAGGCAAATCCATAAGGCCCTTGCACTCTTTGATCTTTAACTTAATCAATGAAGCTAGATCTCCAATGAAGCTCTCAATTCTCTCTAGACTAAAGCAATTTGCAAGAGTCAACCTCTCTAAACGTGAGCATTTCGAGACGTCTGGGATTGTTGTTATGCTAGAACACTGAGTAATTGATAGAACCTTCAAATTTTGTGCCCTCTGTAAAAATAGATGGCATTTTAAGTGTAAGACCCATCGCACAATACACATGAGAATTATCAGTTAATAGCATCAAATGAGAACCATCATACAATACCTTGATCAAGTCCCATGCTTTTGAATCATCCTTGAAGTCAATAGCGTCAAGTTTACAAACAACAAGACGATCCATATACATATTGTCTGCCTTAAACTCCTGAGGAGAATGCCAAGAAAACCATCTCAAATTTGAATGACACCTTGCAAAGTCCCCATCGTAACTTACCCAGTTTAGCTCAAGGAATCTTAGGTTTTGTAACCTTTCAAAGTCTTCATTAGTAATCTTTATGGAGTCGGCAGATCTAAATATCTTTAGCGCTTGAACCTCGTCCTTTCTCTGCAAGTGAAATTTTTGAAATGATTTGAAGAAATTTGTCAACTTTCAACCATTATGTTTTACAGCGCAAATGGGTAAGAAAGAAATTATAAAGATCTAAGGAAAATAGAAATTCTTAATTCTAGGAGATGTAACTTTTGAAAATGGGATGTCTCACTTACCTTTTTGGTTTTTATGATTTCAAGGGCCTCTTTTGCAATCCACAATCTACTGCGCTTTCCTAGATTGAATGGACTTTCTTGACGGACAATACGCCTTCCCAGGTCTCTAAGTTGATCATGCATCCAGATTTTATCATTGTTCATTATCTTTATCAAGCGCCTATCAGTGAGGACCTTTAGTCCTCTCATGGGATAAAATTGACAATTGGCCCACATGTAGATTGCATCCGTCTTGTTCTCATTGAATAAGAAGCACGCTATGTCAAGAAAAATTTGTTGTTGATACTTGTCTAGGTTATCATAGCTAACCCTCAATGTCTCTAGAGTGTCTTCCTCAGGAACTTCCCTTAACCTGGCCAACATCTCATTCCAAAATGCTTCATCTTTCCCATTAAGTGACGAACCTATTACTTCTACAAGCAAAGGAAGCCCTCCCGTACTTGAGACAAATTTACCTGAAAGCCCATGATAATCATCTGAAGGAAATTCTCTACCAAAGGCATGCTGACAAAAAAGTCGAAGTGCAAGACCGTTATCCATCTTTGGCATCTCATAACATAGAATTTTAAGTCCCTTAACGTTCAAAACAATTTTGTTTCTCATTGTTATGATTATCCTAGATCCTGAATGTAATGAATAATCTCCTATTAGTCTCTTAATGTGTTCTTTTTTATCAACATCATCCAAAACTACAAGGACCTTCTTAGTGTTGAGTGTGTCTCCAATCCTCCTCATTGCCTGCTCACTATCCATTAATTGTTTTGCAGATCCATAACCAACAATGTCAGATAATAATTTCCTTTGCAATTGGACTATGCCCTCCTTGGTCAATGAGCTTTCTCTAACGTTCTCAAGGAAGCTGCAACACTTTCCAAAGTGATAAGATAGTTTATTGAAGATGACCCTGGCAATGGTTGTTTTACCGATACCACTCTTTCCGTAAATTTCAATAAGCCGCACATCCCGATGGTCAACATCTAATAACTCTGTCAAGTGTTTTACCGGATCATCAAGTCCAACTAAATGTTCAGTCACTGATTTCTGTTTTATCTCTAGCTTCTCCAAAACCTTTTCAACAACTAATTTGACGACCGTTGCTTGGCTGCCATGTACACAAGCACTTTCATTAGTTGACTGGATTGACTTCTTACCCACACATCACAAATGATTTTCTTCTCATAATTCTAGTTTCCTGAGGAATTTATGTTTTTTGAGGAGAACTCGCAAATGTATATAAAATAAATACGCCACCAGAGGGATCTCTGATGGTTTTCGTCTTTTTCCCGTAAATAAAAAATGGAAACTGATACTCTTATCGCATGGGTAAATTGATTTTTTGGGTAGAAATTTCTGTCTGGAGAGACAGATTGTTTATTTTGATAAGTAAGAATGCAGATCAAATTGAAGTTATTGACATCGCAAGGGAAAATTATAGGGAAGCAGTTAAAAGCAGAGGATGTAAGGATGAACGAGAGCAGCAACTGCAGGTTGTCTTCAATATTTTCCATTAAAATAAGAAATAGGTAGAAATGAGTATTACCTTTCGTCCTTTTTCACGTTCCATCCCTTGGTTTCATCGACTGCTACAAGAGCCTTTCTCCATGCCTTGACTTTCTTAGGAAAGTCCTCCCTGTGTTTCTCAAAGGCTGTGCTGTAAAGTGCAGTCTTAAATTTAACATCCTCAGGTTCCACGTCAAGAAAAATGGGAAGGATACTTTTTTGGTCCCCTGACTTAAAGACGTTGTCTACTATGAGCGCAAGCTCTTGGAGGCACAGTTTACAGGAGGCATAAGTTCGAGAGAAGATGGGTACATAGAGTTTTGAGCTGTTGATAGCACGTATAAGGTTCTCACCAATCACTTCACCAACACAAAGTTCATCGTCCTCAATAAAAACACGGACTCCGACATCTAGCAAGCTATGATAGAGGAAGTCTGCGAATCCATAACGAGTGTCGAGTCCTCTGAAATTCAAGAATACTTGGTACTCACCTCCTAACGCTCGTGTAGCATCACTACTCATTCCGGCCTCTGAGTTTGCCATAGGCAGGAAGGTTAGTACTTCCAGATATCTCTCTCTCACCTAAAGAGAAGAAAAGGTTGGTGTAGCGTGGCCTAGCCAAGAGATGAGCTGTGGTTCTGGATATGAACAAGGCAAAAGAGTGCCAATACCTAAAAAGCTTGGCCGGCTCACTTTAAAGTCAAATCTAGTTGTCTATTTTCCACCTAACGTTCTGCAGTAGCAAGTGGACGGTGAGATGTCCGGGACTTTTTAACAAGCTTGGAAATTTTTAAAGACTCCTTGGAAGACCATAAAGGCCAATCAGGAGTTCTTCTACTTGAAAAAAAAAAAAAACAAAAAAAACAAAAATCTTAAATAAATAAATAAATAATCGAAAGGAGCGGGGAATGATCTATGTAGCACCGACACGTACACGCGACACGCGACACGACACAACACGACACGCCGATACGTTATATATTAAATATATATTTTTATATATAAATGCAAAAGATCATAGAATTAATTTATACTAAAAATATTAATTCAAAATTTGTTAATATCATTCATTGTTTTAATTTGACAGAGATTGAATAAAAATTCAAAAATTGCAAATACAAAAGAGTAAATTTGAAAGAACATATTTTATTTTCTTACACTTATCGGAAATTAGTGAGATTTCTTATAGTCTTAGATAGAGTTCAGAGTTCATGATATAGACTAGCTTAGAGCTCCTCTACAAAATAAGGTTAGAGAAAAATGAAAATATAGGATAAGAACTCTCGAAGTACAACCAAAAGAAAAGGAAATAACAAAATTCACCATGGAAAATGTAAGAGATAACTCACAAGCTAATGACATAGACAAAAAGAGATAACTCACTAGCGACGCCTTTGAGAGGCAGAAAGAAGCAAAAAAAAAAAAAAAAATCACAACTTTAAAGTTTGTGGGGGCGGCAAAGCGACGCTGACGAGAAGAGGGGCGTTTCATCATCACTCACAAGAATGTCAAACCTTATAAGTGAGAAACTTGAGAGTGAGAATTTTCTTCTTTCCCTTTTATTTTTGTAATTTTCATTATTTTTTCATATATTTATATTTTGACCCTTTAAGTATTGAAAATTTTTAAAATTGATCCCGTACATATCGGAATCGCGTGTCAAAATTTCGGACTTGTGTGTCGGAGCGTGTCAAGAAGAGTTGACCACGTGTTGGATTTCCCAACACTCATTGACCGCGTATCGGAGCATGTCGGACACATGTCGGAATGTCGAACACGACACGTAGGCTTTCGGAGAATGCCAGTACTTCTTAGGAAAGGATAGCGCAGTCAGGCGGCACATGGGAAGTGCCCATGGAGAGAGAAATTCTGACTTTGGACGCTAGCAAAGGGAGAGAGGGATGAGGCATATGAGCAGCAAGAATTGTCCAGCATGTTCAGCACGTTCACCGCCAAGGGCGTGCGCTCTTTCGGTGTCCAATCATCATGCCATGAGGTTTGATTCCTTCAAAGCGAAAGGGTCATGCGTTTTTCTCTCTCTCTCTCTCTCTCTCTCTCTCTCTCTCTCTCTTTTTTCTTTGGGATACAAAAAGTTGTCATGCGAGGGAAGACGGGTTTTATAAGTCTTGACCTGCCCGAGTGCTCCCAAATCTTTACTACACGCAATGTTGGAATGTTAATTTTAATTGATTTATCTTATGAGAATTCTATATCCACTACCCTATTGGATTAGCTAGAAATCAAGTGAAATATGAGGGAACACCTCGCTTTCTATGCAACCGTAATTTTAGATTTAGAACTTTATTATACTAGTTATTCAATTAATACCCTTTCAGTATCGGTTATTAACTAAGTTTCTCATGCAATCTTTATCCAATTAGGAGTCATAAAGTTCTCATCCGCTAGGTGTCCACGTGATTTTATATATATATATATATATATATATATATTTATCATGATCGTGGTGTGTAACTTAACCATCCAACCAAGAAAGACGAATCACACAACACAAAAATCAATATTGGAGAAATCATAAGCGCATCATGAGTAGTAATAAATTGCGAGTAAAAGATAACGTGAGTAAAGTAACCTAATAAAATGTTGGGTAAAGAATATTACACGGCCTTATTATTTAACCCTAGGACGACAACCCCATGAGTTAAAAATATCGAATCGAATACAATATTTTTTTTAACAATTTATTTAAACCTAAACTAAACCTAAACTAAACCTAGATAATGCCATAAAATTCTCTAAAGTAAATGAATATTAACTAAATGACACTAAACTAAATCAAATACGAACATCTAACAAGGCCTGTTTTATGATCTTTTCCAATATTTTTGTACCTTTTTATTTATTTTTTAATCAAAGGGGACACTGACTGAGCCCATGGGCTCGGTCCCAATATGGACTAAACTAGGGCTTTCTGGATCTGAGCCATGCACACAAATGGCGCTTATATGACCAGCCTCTTGAATGGACTTAAACTCAAAGCACCGAAGTCTAACTCTGCCCACACCCACCTAAGCTAAACTAAACTAAGCCCAAGCTCTCTAAAACCAGATCAAGCCCAAATTTACTAGAACAAGATTCAGCCCAATTCTTACTAAACCCCAATTCAGCCATTTTATTGATCCCTTTCTCTCTTTTTATTATCTTTATATATCTTTTTCTCCTTATTATTTCAATTTCTTTCTTCTGGACGCCTAAATCTTCCTTTCCAATGTTCTTCATTCCCAGATTCTAACAGACTTACTCGTCCATCTATGCTAAGCAACATGTGAACAAGCTTAACATTCGATCCTCCATCTGCTTAGCCAGAATCAACCGTGCATTACCAACGACGATCTTTGGCCATCATCGGACTGTCATTCTCACCCACTGGCCACAACCTCATGGACACACAGAGCAGAGATATGGAAGAATAACGAGGTAAAGGACTTAATTACAAATGTCATTAGAAAGGAGTGCTTGAACCATCAATCCCAAACCATATCCTTGCCGACAACCACCATCCACTGCCACGAGTATATGCAATGCACAGGACAGAACAATCACATGTCTAGTTTCACTCCCGGTAATAATGAAATGTGCGCATTTTTATATCTGAAAGTTAATGAATCAGAAAATATCCTATGAACATCACTATACACACCCAGATCGAACAATTTCTGGAAGCGATTCTCAACAAAATCTCAGAGGCATATCATCAAATAGGTAATGGGCAATTGTTTGAGGGACTGATTCTAACCATCTCAAACTCAGATCCATGGCTAAACTCTAGAAAACCAATACAAGATATTCAAAATCAAAGAAATAATCTCAAACAGCGACTCTTAGGCTGCGCATGGCAACATTTCTTGGCCGGGGAACAATTTTTTTCAGAAATAGTTCTTTTCTAGGGGAACAATTTCTGAGCAAAAAAACCCGTTTAATAACTGTACAAAATTTCTATTTCTAGAACAAAAAAAGAACAGAAACACGTTTGGTAACTGCACAAAATTTCTATTTCTGGACTAGGAAAAGAACAGAAACACATTTGGAATCGCACAAAATTTCTATTCAAAATTTTATTTTAAAAAATAAAAATAAGAAAAAGGAATAAATTAGATATTACATAAAATTGACAAGATCAAAATATTATTAGATTAATAATACATTTGCTTAGGTGTAAGCATTTTAGTCGAATATGCTTGTAACATAGGTGGTATTGTAATGGAACATGAGCTATTATTTTATATCTATGTGTGAGGATCTTTACTTATGTTTTATAGTGTATTGAATTTATGTAGCGCTTTGTTGGAATCAGTATTCACAAACTGATGTTTTGAACTATAATTCTCAATAATATATTTTCTTTTTGCAAATTTTAAAGTTTGGTATAGCAAATATTGTGAAAAAAGCACACGTGATATTGTTAGCCAAATTAATTTATGGTCATTTCCTTGGGACTAAGTTTTTACTCTTTAAAAAAAAAAAAATTGTAATTCTAGTGCATGCGTGGCTTGGGGATTTTAGTCTCTTCTAATCTCGACATAGATGTCGGGTTGGGGTTGGAAATTTTCAACTGTTGAAATGGTGCATGCATGGTGTGGCTTTGTTGTCATTATGCATTTAGTTCATAGTATGCTCCTAAAACACTTAGTGAAGATCTCGGTCTCTTGCATTTTGAACCGTCGATGCATCCCATCTTGATGCTATTTTTTACCTTGCTTCTTCCGAATTACCTTGCTGTCGTTATAAGGTTTTGGCTAATTTTGATAAAGGGAGATGTTTTTCTTCTCCTCTTTTGCTTTTTTTCTTTCTTGACTAGCATACAAGCTTCGGACGGCGGTTTGTAGGTCTTGAAGTGTCAACTATACAATAGTTTACTATTTGCTTCTCTTCTATTTGTCCACATTTATGATACATTCAATGGCATTTATGCTCATGGAGAGGGAAAATTACCTAAAAAGTCCTAAACCTATTGCAATTATTTTAATTCAGTCCTAAACTTTTTTTTTTGCCAATTTAGTCCTAAACCTTTTGTTTTTGTTCCAGTTCAGTCCATTCGGCCGTGTATAGTCGGAAAAATCTGACGTGGCATCTTACTCAGCGCCGGTCGGCGTTGGCGACGATGACATGGCACCGGAGAGCAAAACAGTGACGTTTTGCTTTAAAAAAAAATAAAAGCCAAAAGCAAAAGACAGAAGAGGAAAGGGCGTGAAGAGAAAAGGGCGTGGGTTGGCTGGGTTCTATCCAAAATCAAGCAGGGAACCCTGAATTGAGAGGATCTTCCTTGATTCATGGTTGCCCGACATTGATTGTTGGTGGATGCCTCCGTTCAACACCTCCGTTGAAACCCCCTGGCCTCTGCTCGCCCAACGCCTCCGCTCGACGCCTCCGTCCAACCCCTCCGGCCAACGCTCGCCCAACACCTCCGTTCGACGCCTCCGTCCAACCCCTCCTGCCGACGCTCGCCTGACGTCTCCATCTGACGTGTGCATCGGCCCAACGCCTCTGTTCGATGCTCAGCTCGCCCAACGTCTTCGTCCGACGCTCGTCAGACGCCTCCATCCGACGCTCGCTCAGATTCGCCTAGCGCTTGCTTGACGCTCACTGAACGCCTTCATCGTCTTCTTGAAATTGCGGTGCTTTATTTTTATGTTGTCTTTATTTCACATTAATTTTATTTTAAATTTCGTTGACATGGGTTTGTTGTAGTAATGGTTTGTGGTTGTTGAACTGGTTCATTTGAAATGGCTAGGCAAATTGTTGACATGGGTTTGGTGGATGGTCTTCTCTATCTCGCCTAGAATTTTTAGTATTGTTGCTGCTTTTGGCTCATTTGAGAAGAATATATTACTTTGAGTTGCTGCCTCTGGTTCATATCAACAAAGTTTGTTAGGTATATGGAGTTCCTAATATACTCCTCGTTTTGATTTCCCGAAACTCGTCTGGATCACCTAAATCTCATAGCAATTGCAGCAATTTTGGCCTGCCTATGTTGTGAATTTTATATTATACATGGAGGGATTCTGTAGATATCATCCATGAGCACATCAATTTTTTTTTTCACAACTCGAATCGAATATGATATGCATATTCGGGATTGCAACTTCAAAAAAGTAATTGAAAGCTGAAACTTTTTATTTCAATTTTTCATGATGCAATTCATGAAACATTGCAGTTTTTTTTTTTTTTTTTTTTACCTTTGCATCTAAAGCTCACCATTGTGGAAGCTTGAGATTTTACTCTTTGATTATATCCTTAGCGATAGAAGTTGACTTATAGAAAAAATCTAGATCAGATTCACACTTTCTCAATATAAAATGCTAAAGATATTACTAGGTTACTGCTGGTGCATTGTTTTAGCTAAATTAGACTTCACTCTAATGTTGTCTATTTCTATATACCGGTGCTCACTCTTGTTTATAGAAATAAGACAAAATGTTAACTATACTGCTGTCTGATTTATGCTGAAAATGCAACTCTTTTTTTTTTTTCTTTAAAGCTTTCAGAAAAAAATTCATATGTGCTCCCGTACTCAAAATTAATCCCTCAAACATTGCACGCATCTACTTTAAAACCTTATTGTCTTATTGAGTAAATAAAATTTGGCATTCAAACCAGACACCTCATTTTTTTTTTTTCTATTTCTTGCCCAACAACCCTTTTTGAAATAGGACAACTCTTGCTGGAGGCGTCATGTCCACTCCTGCTGACAGTTTTTGGTTGGATAACTTCCAACTGGAAGATAAAATTGATGAATGTCACAAAATTTTCAAGGGCTCGGTCAGGTATGCTTGGAGTCCAATTCCTTCCTACCCAAGGTATCAAACCAAACCCTCTTACCGTATTTATGCAATCTCCCATCTTTTTTTTTTTTTTTTTTTTTTTCAAGTTTATGATGGGAAGAATGAAGAATGAATTTTCGACTTATTTTCCATTAGCCGGACGATTTGATATGTGCTGTGCTCCACCGACGGGCCGACAGTTGACTTTGAGAATCCTGTCAATCCTCTAAATACCGAGAACAATGGGGTGGCTAAAGGGCCTTCTAATTTCTACAACCCTCAGGTAGAAAGGAAACAAAGATGTTACACATCACGTGAATTGAAACTTTGACGTCTTCTAATGCAAAGATCTTTGTATTCTATCGTGCCAGATCCATGCTGCTGCTTTCTGTCTACCATCTTTCGTGAAGAAGGCGGTGGGCACCAAATTCTGATGAGCAAACGTTTCTCAGAGTAACCGATTAAAGATGGAGCAATAGGATCTTAGTCACCGGTGCTCACTTCTATCTTCATTTTTATTTTCTTTATCCATCGGTTCTCGTTTTATTAACTGTGATACCCAATGGGTTCATATTGAATTATAAATAAGCATCAGAGTGGTTTTGCATCAATAGTCTACAATCGTCAATTGCTGATACACTAAGGGTCTGCATGGTAATGTTTCTATTTCCCCTGATTTATGTTCTTTTGTTCCTCGGAAAAAAAAAAAAAGAACAGAAATCTGTTTGGTAACGTCAATTTATTTTTCTATTTCTCCTGATTTATGTCCTCTGTGATACATGCACAAACACACTTGGATTCATCGCTTATTGCCCACGACCGAGATGGCCCTAGTGAGGGTCGCAACTCTTGACAAGTGGTCGACGAGGGCCAGGCCCTCACCTAGTGGTTAATGAGTTTTAGAGACCTCTTCGGCTACGGTGGAAAAAAAAAACAAAAAACAAAAAAGGAGAAAAAAGGAAAAGGAAAAAGAATAAAATATTGTCTATGTTAGTACCGAGCATATCACGTAGAAAAGCTATAATCTATATTAACAGATTTCGATCAAAATTTATTAGATGGATCATATTGGTAAAATCTCTAAAGGTGTAGGTCTAAATTAATCACATTAATTTTTAACAAGATGGGCTGAGACATTATATGTATTAATTATATTTAGTAAGTTGATTTGAACTATAAAAATAATAACTTACTTAAACCAAGTGTACCTCTACGACTCTCTCTCACTCATACTTGATCTAATGCTCAATCACTCTACTCTTTCACGTTTGGATATAAGTTTTCCAAAATCAAATTATATATAAAAGTATTTTAATAATATGGATTGAATTAAATATGAATCGGATATAAATTTGGTCAAAGATGAGTTGTATTGTACGGCAATATTGGTTAGTTTGGGTTGGACCATATCGTTCAATAGATCTCAATGGAGCAGGCAACAAATCTGAGTAGAGTGTGCATCCATATATGAAAACTTAATTAACTTTCCCTTGTAATCTAGTCAATCAATTTAGGAGCCCCCCCTCGATTCCCACACCCTCTGAAGATTAATAGACAGTTCACTGCGAATGCTTCTATGCAGAACACACATTTCCAGAGGGTTAAAATGGCCGCTAAATTGGCTAATCAGATTAGGGCAATGGGCTCAAACGATAATGTACAATGGTATCTTGTGAGGTCGCCTCAATGGCCAAGTATGTTGCATAGTCGAGTCAAGATATCACATATCCCGTTACATAACATTTTAGTTTCGGAGGTCTACTGAAATTTAGCATCCACGTCGGGATTGGTGATTCACCATTCCAAATTGATTTTGGCATTTTTTTCTCTCTTTTCAACCTTGGTCGTGAATCGATCTTACTGGATGCCCCAATCTTTGAGGCTGGGGAAGCAGAATCCTGGGCTATGGTGGCTGGCCCTAAAAAGCCACCGGTGGACAAATGAAACTCATAAGTTGGAACTGTCAGGGGTTGGGGAATCCCCTGACAGTTCAAGCTCTTAGGGTGTTGGTGAATAGTGAAAAACCTGACATCCTTTTTTTGATGGAAACAAAGAATATAGGTGCGGTGCTTACCCATTTGCAAAAGAAGCTCAAGTTCCCCTTCTGTTTTTTACAAGATCCGGATGGTCTTGCTGGAGGACTAGCTATTTTATGACAGGACTTTGTGAACTTGTCCCTAGTTAATCAATCCGCATCTTTTTTTGATCTGCAGTGCTTCTTGAAGGAGAATGGTACTCATATGCGTCTAACGTGTCTCCACACGCCGGCTGTTTTCTCTCTTCGGCTTCAGTTTTGGGATCAACTGAGATTTATTAGTTCTCATAATATGTTACCTTGGCTATGCATTGGAGATTTCAATGAGGTAATGTATCCATGGGAAAAACAAGGAAGACGACCAGCGAATCAATAGAGAATGATTACCTTTAGAAAATTAGTCAGTGAATCTTCTCTTATGGATCTAGACAGCAAAGGTTGCTCCTTTACCTGGTGCAATAACAGAACAGACGAGGAGTTAGTAAAAGAACACCTAGACCGAGCTCTCTATAATTTGTCTTGGCGACTCACCTTTCCTGCAGTGGAGGTTTTTGTGCTCCCAGCTGTTGGATCGGATCACAGTCCTCTGGTGCTTCATAGTTCTCCTATCCGTCTGAGGTGCCCTAAGCCTTTTATCTTCGAATCCTTTTGGCTGCAAGACCTTGAATGTCGATCAATTATATCAGATGAGCTAGCTACATCCCAGTCGCATCCTTTTACCTTAACTTAAAAATTACAACTTATCTCAGCAGCCCTTTCTCGGTGGAGTAAGGCCAAATTCTCCAATGCCAAACGCAGAATATCTGAACTTCAACAGCAACTCCAAAACCTGATGAATAGAAGGATCAGTCAATATGACAAAACCCGTATGGAAGATATAACAAAATCAGATTCACAAGCTATGGACTCAAGAGGAACAATACTGGGCTATGCGCTCTCGCATTCAGTGGCTGAAGTGGGGAGATAAAAACTCCAAATTCTTCCATGCGTCTACAGTCCAGCGACGCCTTCGGAATAGAATCGGCATACTGTTAGATGAAAACAACCAATGGATCAGAGATGAAAAAGCTCTACAGCAGATGACTCATTGTTATTTTCAAAACCTTTATACCTCGGCTGGTGAGTGAAACTTTGAACCTTTCTTAAACCAATGTCCGGCCGTTGTCATTGCTGCAATGAATCAACATCTAACGGATGAGGTTACTCCTGAAGAAGTACAGAAAGCTGTTTTTCAGTTAGGGTCTTCAAAAGCACTAGGCCCGGATGGCTTAAATGGCCAATTCTACCAGTACCATTGGGATATTTTAAATGATGAAGTGTTTACCTCAGTGAAAGCTTTCTTCGACTCTGGAAAGTTGGATCCTTCTATCAACAGAACGTATATCACATTGATTCCGAAGATATCCCATCCTGAAAGGTTGGATCAATTCCAATCGATTAGTCTGTGTAATTTCCAATACAAAATCATATCCAAAATATTAGCAAACAGACTAAAGCCTCTTTTACCGGATCTCATCTCTGAGGAGCAAAGCGCCTTTGTTGCTGGCCGGCAAATCTAGGATAATATGTTAGTGGTGCAGGAAGTTTTATATCACCTGAGAACTCGAAAAAGGAAAAGAAAGTTTCAGGGGGTCCTTAAACTTGATATGAAAAAGGCGTACGACCGCGTTGAGTGGGATTTCCTTCAAGCTTACCTTCATCAACTTGGGTTTCACTCAGATTGGATATCAAGAGTTATGCATTGTGTTAAGACTGCAACTCTTTGTGTTAAGTTTAATGGCCAACCTCTCCAGCCTTTTTAGATGTCGAGGGGTCTTAGACAGGGCGACCCTCTTTCTCCCTATTTATTCATTTTAGTGGCAAATGCGTTATCGGCTTTAATTCATCAAGCTGTGGAGATGGGGAATATTAAAGGAATCCAACTAACCCGGAGTTGTCCTAAGCTTTCTCATTTTTTTTTCGCTGACGATGCCATCTTCTTCTTTGAAGGGAAGCTCCTTGAATGCCAGAACCTGTCAAACTTTTTAAATCAATACTGTCAGTTTTCGGGACAGGAAATTAATCGGAACAAATCAGGCATTTTCTTAAGTTCTAGCTGTCCAGCACCTCTTCAGGAGTATCTAGCCAGCGAATTCAGAGTTCCAGTGTTGCCGAGGTTAGGGAAATACCTGGGGATTCCCTCAGATTGGGGCAAGTCAAAGAAAGAGCTGTTTTCCTGGATCTTAGCAAAAGTTCATGCAAAAATGGATGGTTGGAAAGAAAAGCTATTTTCAAAAGGGGGTAAGGAAATCTTAATTAAAGCGGTAGTGCAAGCTGTGCCTCAATTCGCAATGTCTATTTTTAAAATCCCAAAGTCTATTTGCATAGCTATTGAGAGAAAAATATCAAACTTCTAGTGGCAGACTCAAAGTGAAAAAACAGGCATGCATTGGAAGAACTGGGACTACTTAAAGAGGCGCAAAGATGCAGGGGGACTAGGATTTCAAGATCTACTTACTTTTAATAAAGCACTTCTTGCTAAACAGGCGTGGCGATTGATTCAATAGCCCGATTCCTTATGGACTCGAGTTTTTCAAGGGATTTATTATCCCTCAAAAGACTTCTGGCATGCTGAACGAGGAGCAAGGCCTTCTTGGGGATGGCAGAGCATTCTCTCTGGCCGAGACTCCATATCCCCCAATTTACGCTGGTCTGTAGGAAATGGCAAACAAATCCGTATTAGAGAAGATAAATGGCTCCCTTTGGGTATCATAGGTGGCCTTGTGCTGCAAAATGAACCTACTATGGTAGCAGATTTTATCGATCCAGAATAGCAATCTTGGAACATTCCCTTACTTAAAAGCAGCTTTGATGACCAGATTGTCAATGAGATTCTACGAATCCAGGTATGTCCTCAATTTGCAACTAATTCTATAATATGGACAGGGAGACAGAATGGCTTCTATTAGGTAAAAAGTGGGTACAATTGCATTCGAGCTTGGGATCATAAATTAGATGAACAATAGGCGTCCACTTCTTTTACTCTTCCCAAGTATTTCTGGAATGAGTTATGGAAAGTGCCAACGAGCCCTAAACTGCGAATTTTTCTATGGTCTCTATGCCATAATGCCATTGCAACTGGGGAAAACTTGTATAATCGTCATATCTTACCTGATCCTGTTTGTAGACTATGCCTTACCTGTGATGGCATCCCTAAGATCGAATCTACTGAGCACCTGTTCCTCCATTGTCCTTGGACTGCGGCAGTTTGGTCCCATTCTCAACTTCACCTAGATATACGAGATATTCAGTCCAATAGATTTGATGCTTGGTTTTATAAGATTATGGAAAGGAAAAGTGGAGTACCTGACTTGGCCACTATTGTTGCGGTTCTTTGGTTTGTTTGGAAAGCCAGAAATGATTTTGTATTTCGTCATCGGAGTCCCAATCTTGATCAGGTGGTTTTTAATGTTGTAGCTTTCGCCCGCTGTTATAAGTCCTGTTCCGTGGAGACCCTGCACATCCAAAAGCAACAGCATCAGTTTTCAAATTCTCCGACCCCAAATCAACCTTGTCTTCAGCAAACTTCTTCGGCGTTGGCCAAATCTGCAACCCCTTCAGTTGATCCGGATCGGCGGCGCTCTCATCGGCCTATCTCTATGCACGTAGGTTGGCATCCACCGGCTAAAGGGTTTCTGAAAGTGAATGTTGACGGTGCCTACCACTCCGACTCCCTGGAAGGATGGGTGGCAGGGATTTGCAGAGACTACACAGGACATTTAGTAGATGGTTTTTCCCAAATAGTTAGGGCCTCTTTTGCATTCCAAACGGAGATTCAGGTGGTTATTTCGGCTCTTAGGTTTCTCATTCAATCAGGGCGTTCGTCGTCTTACCTTATTGTTGAATCTGACTGTCTTTAGCTGGTTGAGGCGATCGACGATCCTCTTCGCGTCCCATGGCATTCCTGTTCGCTGTTCGTGGAGGCGGTTGCTCTATTACGTTTCTTCAAAACCCTAAAGCTTCGCTTCTGCCGAAGAGAGGAAAATGCTGTAGCGGATTGGGCTGCCCGTGCACATGGGCTTCAAATTCTTCCTTCAAATTGGCCTGCTTCGCCCCCCACTTTCCTTTTTTCTCGGGAAAATTACCTAAAAAGTCCTAAACCTATTGCAATTATTCCAATTTAGTCCTAAACTTTTTTTCTACCAATTTAGTCCTAAACCTTTTGTTTTTGTTCCAGTTCAGTCCATCCGGCCATGTATAGTCGGAAAAATCTGACGTGGCATCCTACTCATCACCAGTCGGCGTTGGCGACGCTGACATGGCACTGGAGAGCAAAACGGTGATGTTTTGCTTTAAAAATAAAAAATAAAAGCCAAAAACAAAAGGCAGAAGAGGAATGGGCATGGGTTGGATAAGGATTCGTGCGGATACTTTTTATATCTTCCCAAAATCTTCTAAAAAAACCCTAGTGAGATCTCCTCCGAAATTCTTGCAGATTTTGAGTTGATTTGATCTCGTCTTGAGATTTCCTCAACCCAAGTAGTTTTTCCATCAATATCCTTCATGAATCAAGCCCCTTTTTGGCCAACGCCATTGTTCGTCGCTTCTCGCCTGAACCGAGAAGACCTGAAGACCTGAAGACCCAAAGACCCGATTCGGCCACAACTTAACCCGATTCGTTCGTCGCTACTTGCCTGAATTGAGAAGACAATAGACCCGAAGACCCGAAGACTCGATTCGGCCACAACTTGTGTAGCACCCCATAACCCCCTTAAGGTCGCCACAGCTATCCTTTGTCTATTTGCATTTCAGTTTGAGCTGTAAATTCTTAGGCTCTTTTTTTTTTTTTTTAACAAACGGTCCCCGCGCACTCGACTTACGGAAGCGAAATCACATCTCACCAAATCTCCCTTCACATAACCAAAAAGGGCAATGCACACTACTAAACATCATAGGATAGTGAAACCAGACCTCTTTTATTTACATAACTACAAGATGGATTCTTTCAGGGTAGGTACATATCAACAGAAAGCTAGCTCATACTAACAAGGCTTATACTCAAAAAGAGAAAACTCATCTACCCCTCAAAAAAACCCTCAAAAATAGGCTCATCCATCTCTCGGTCTCGATTTGTCCAAAAAATCTCAGCTCTCAGCTCCCAGCTCCCCCTCAGGCCCTACATCCACCCTGGTGCGTCGGATGGCGGTGGTGGTAGCATGCCTCGCATAATCCCATCTCGTTGCACGAAGACGGAGATAAACTCCTGGAACATGGGGCCATCCTCTAGACCCACCTCAAAGCATACTATCACCCGCACCCGGTAGAATATCAGTCCAGGGACGTTTGGACTATCAATCTGGGTCACTCCCACCTCTACGTCGGAAGGGATGCCATAAAAAGTGCCTAGAGAGACTGGCTGGAGCGGCATGACTAGGCTGAAAGTTATTCCCCAAAAAGGGGTGAGTATAACAACTCAGCAAATACATGATCTCTATGGCCACTCATACATCACACAAGACAGTCAAACATATCACATCATCACATAACAGCAACAGATATATCATGACATCATATAGCATCAACAGGTAAAATCATGCATATGCCAACCATTAAGCCATAGACACTCAATCATTCATGCACTTACTATCCAGTGCTCATGCTCTTACTATCCAGTGCTCATGCTTGTACCATGCACACAAATCATCAGTACTCAGGCATACATATCATCATATGCACATATATATCATCCAATGCCCATGCATACATTTCACCATGTGCACATATATACCATTCAATGCCCATGCATACCAAATTTCACCATATGCACATCTCATTTTCAGTTTTCACAATATTAGTTAACTTTTAATGCATTCCCGGCACACACCATCCGGGCTTCCGGCCCCCCACATTCCGGGCATCTCGCACCCCAACTGGTATCACGAGGAATTCACGGCACACACCATCCGTGCTTCCGGCATTTACACTCCCTGGCTGGGCATCTCGCACCCCAACTGGCATCACGAGAAATTCATGGCACACACCATCCGTGCTTCCGGTATCCCCTACGCTCCGGGCATCTCAACTCCGAGGCCATCTAGATTTACGCTCACAGGGCTACTGGGCATCCGGCATTTTCACTCCCTGGCCGGGCATCCCGACACTCCCGGGGCATCATCGGCTTGCACCATCCAATGGCCTTCTCACATGCATGGTTCATAGCATACCACATGATGCTTACCACTCATAACTTTATGCAATACCAAACATCTTTACTCATATAACATGAAATTCACATGAAATAACTCCACTCAATTAGTTCCCGTAGAATTCAGCATGCATAATATTCTGTAAATGTCTCAATTAAATACCAAATGACTCTCAAAAATTGTGAAACTTATACATGTGACAGTCAAGACAATATGGCACATTTTTCATGAAGAATGTATGATCTAAATGTCAACACATAAAAAGATATAACTCAGCCATTGCAAAAACAGAAATTCCAAACATCACAGCTTACACGGTTACAGAATATCTCTAAAATAAATATCCAATTGTCCATTAAAAATCATGAAACTCTACCACATCAATATTAAGACATAAAAGTACAACTTTCATTAAGAAACAATGTTCAAAAAATCCTCACACAAAAAGATATAAACTCGGCAATACAAATCAGAGTTTCGGACTTCCCAGTTTACACAGTTTTGGAATTACATTAAATTAGATACTCAAACATCATTCAAAAATTATGAAATTTCACTATGTTTAGCCAAGAGTCCAAAGTACATTTCTCATGAAGACATTAACATCGGATTTGTCCTACATAATTTGTTACAATAAACAAACGCTTCGGTTTACGATAACAAACAATCCAGAACCAACCATCAGCGAACATTCATCATTTGAGCTACTTATCCTCCTTCAATTGTTCTGAATTTTGGATATGTTCTAGTTTAACACGTTTTCTTCAACTTTTATTTAGATGTCGAAGTAAGATTCCCAAAATAAAGTCACCTTATGATCCTTACAACCTACTGACGTTCCACAGGACAGTCCAGATTCCAAGTCCGTAAGAAAATACGCAATTCACTAGGCTATACCGGTTAGATTTGTCTCAATTTTTAGTATGTTGTTCATCAGGATGTTCTATACATTTCATATGAAGAAGTCGAAGAGAAATTTCCAGCAAAAAGTCACGTTCAACAACCAACAAGCATCAAAGGTCGACATGCAAGCCGATATTTACCCGGTTTCATAGAAAATCGATTTCACCCCTTAAATCTCATTAATTTTGCTTCAAATTTGAGTATATTATACTTCAAGACATGCTCTACAACTTCCATGAAGAAACCAAAGTCATATTCTAACTCTAAGATCATCTACAAGCCCTCACGAACTCCTGGTGCATGCAAGTCTACACGGGTCAGATTGTACCCATCACAATTTCACTTCCAAAACCTCAATTCCTACCTCCAAAACACACGAATTTAGCCATTAAACCACACCACATCAACATCTCAGCATGCATGAGTAGTTGAGAGACCAAGTCTTGCCTTAAAAATTCAGCTAGGCGCGCGAAAAACGGTGACGATCTCACGGGCGGCAACCGTCGGCTTCTCCTTCTCTTCCTCCTTCTTCTTTTCCTTTTCACCTTTCTCTCTCTCTCTCTCTCTCTCTCTCTCTCTCTCTCTCACTCAGCCCATCGAAGACCCCTCAATAAACCGGCCATCTCCCTTTTATATGTCTCATTAATCATCATTAGAAGTAATGATGACTCTCCATGCACATTGACACATTGCAAAACCGGTTGACACTTGGATGGACAGCTCATTCTCCTCCTTTGGCGTGCGTGGGAGGCTTCGGCCGAAGTCCATCATGGGCTTGCTTGGCCGGCCCAAGTCCATCCCCCCTTGAGCCCATACTCGGCCCAAGTTCTAAATTAAATTCTAATCCCAAATTTAATTTTCTAATCATAGCTTATATAATTGTTAACTATAAATACTAACTTGGCCATATAACATGACTATAATGTCAATCAAGGATAGTTCAATTGTAGCTCATTAGCCCAATGACTAAAATCTGACAGTACTTCCATCGATCTGTCACAGTCATCACATCCTCGAGGGTTGTCGAATTTATTGGATGCCACAACTTGACCCGATTCGTTCGTCCACAGCAAACACAAGCAAGTGAGGTAGTCCCAATTTGATTGTGTTGTCGGCAAGTGGTGAGCTACGTGGTGGGTGGTCATAAAGTCAGTCAAAATCTGTCAAAAGGTATATCACCATGGTACTAAACTATGTTTTGTCTCTATGTTTGTTTTTGTCATGTTCCCAAATTATTTTGTCTTTATAATTGTTTTTGTCGTGTTCCCAAATTCGTGTGTTGAACAAACCAACCTTTTGGTTTTAAACTGAGCTTGAACTTGAAATTGATTGGAGTGGGACAATTTCGGATCAGAGATTTGGTTCTCCTGCAGATTATTTTGTGGGAACAGATATGGGTTTTCATTTTTGAGCGACAATATGGTTGAAGCAAGCCTTGAGAGCTCTGGGTTCAACAGGGCTTGTGTTTTCAACAAGTTAGCCATGTTGATGAGAGGAGGGTTGCATAGAGACGAGTTGAGAAGCAAGGAGAGGTCGAGTAGATCAGTTATTCTAAGCAAATCAACTTCAAAGTTTAAGCATAGAAGTACACTCTTCCGCCGCCTAAACAATGAAACTATTGTAAAAAATCCTGAAAAGCCAAAAGACAGAGAACCAACAATATCCATGGAA
Organism: Eucalyptus erythrocorys; assembly: GCA_014182555.1. Classification (NCBI taxonomy): domain Eukaryota; kingdom Viridiplantae; phylum Streptophyta; class Magnoliopsida; order Myrtales; family Myrtaceae; genus Eucalyptus; species Eucalyptus erythrocorys. The sequence goes on along the minus strand of CM024599.1, from coordinate 42,394,545 downwards.
GTGATGGTAAGAAAGAATTGAGATAATATGAGATAATACATTGGTTTTTTTTCTCCTTCATTAGTTGCAGAAAAAAAAGATCACGTATACTATAGGAGAAAATTTTCTTTTATCAATCCTAAGATTTTTGGCACCGGCTTCAAGTAGCTATACAAACCAAATTAAAAAACTAATTATATGCCACTATTCACCTTGAACTCTCGTATCATAGATACTAGATATCAATTGACCTAGTTAATTCTCGTAAACTAGAGAGAAATTCCACTTGTAAATATGAGAGGAAAAGGATTTTGCACTTATGCTCAAGTCAAACTCTTTATATTTATTTAGCACTTTTGGCCATTCATGTAAAAATCTCCATTATGTGGCTTCTTACAACATATATTGCGTTCTTTTGTGTAGGGTCGAGATGAGCAACAAGTCGGCATGGGCTTGCCTTTTCCATGGTGGAAATTTTTACCATCGCCCAATGCTTGAATATGTTGGGGGTAAGACTGATTTGGTAAAAATTGATATCGGTTCAAGGAGCTATGAAAGCTTCATTAGAGATATTGAGAATGGGGTAAATTGTAAATTTGAAAAACTTTATTTTAAGTTTCCTGGAAAGTCTATAGAAGATGGGTTGAGATATAAATGGAATGAGAGCAGTGTCGTTGATTTACTTTTCAGTTATTTGCATCGTGGATTAATTGAGATATATGGAGAAAATTTTGCAATTGATGAGGCAGTTGAGGGTGATGGTCAAGGTGTGGGTGTGGGTGTGGGTGAGGGTGTGGGTCACGGGGGTGGTGAAGGTGAGGATGCTTGCCCAAGTGAAGGTGTTGGTCAAGGAATTAGTGTGGGTGCTCGCAATGATATTGATTTAGCTAATGAGACAATTATTGAGTAAGAGGATGACTTAGATCCTAATGACTTAGTTGATGAAGGTAATTATATTGACATAGAGGGGGATATTCTGGATGACGACAATGATGATGAGACAAATTTTCTTGGCGATGTAAGATTTTGGACTGATGACGATGATATTGATAATGAAGAGCTTCTAGAAGCAAGGAAGAATATAATTGAGTTTCGTGGGAGGTTTACAAAGGATCTGATTATAGGGGAACCATCCACGGCATTGGTATCATCTCAACCATTAGATGTGACTGGTGGAGTTGATGCTGAAGCTGGTTACGAGACGGAGTATTATGATACAGATGCCTATGACAGTTTGGGGTCTGATGTAGAGGGAGAAAATGATGATTTTACTAGAAAGAGAAGTAGGTTTCCAAGATATAATCATAATTGTGACGTGCCTGTGTTTACTGTGGCTATGACATTTGATAGTAGTGGCCAATTCAAAGATGCTTTGAAAAAGTACTCAGTGACTGAACGTAGAGAGATAAAATTTACAAAAAATGATAAGAAGTTTGTTAGAGCAAAATGTGTTGATGAGAGCTGTCCTTGGAAGATTTCTGGTTCTGTTGATGCTCGTACTGGATCATTTCATGTCAAGACCTTACATTCAGAGCATACTTGTAGCATTTGCTTCAAAAATAGGAGAGTGACAAGTTCTTGGTTGGCAAATCATTATCTTCCTACAATAAAAGCAACGCCAACTATTAAAGCTATTGCTTTCAAGGAATTAATCAAGGAACAAGTGGGTTTAGATGTAAGCATAGCTCAATGTACGAAGGCTAAGTTTTTTGCTTATAAAGTGTTGATGGGAAACTATAAGAAGGAATATGCAAAACTGTGGGATTATGCGGAGGAGCTTAGGGAGAAAAATCCTGGGAGTACTATTACATTGAAGGTTGAAAAGCCAGATATGCACTCTAAGGCATTGTTTGAAAGAATGTACATTTGCTTTGCTGCTTGTAAGAAAGGATTCCTTAATGGATGTAGGCAAGTTGTGGGGTTGGATGGTTGTTTCTTGAAAGGAATTTGTCAAGGTCAGATCTTATGTGCTATTGGAAGGGATGCAAATGATCAGATGTTCCCAATTGCTTGGGCGGTTGTCAGAGTTGAGAATAGCGACACCTGGTCGTGGTTCTTAAGAAGTTTGATGTATGATCTTAATATTTTTTATACATATGGACGAGGTTGGGTCATAATTAGCGACAAACAAAAGGTAAGTTCTTTATTTAATTTTTATTTGTTATACTTATTAGATAGTCACATTTATAAGATATGTTTTGCATTGTAATCATACTTTGCAGGACCTTATAGGAGCTGTGGCTGATTTACTGCCTACAGCTGAGCATAGGATGTGTGCTAGACACATCTATGCTAATTGGGGCAAGAAACATAAGAGAATACAAATGTAAAGACTATTTTGGCAGTGTGCTAAGAGCAATACTATGACGAAATATGATGAACACTCTCAGATATTGAAGAAAATTAGTCCTTGTGCATATCATGATCTGGTGCAAACAGAGCCAAAACACTAGTGTAAGGCTTTCTTTAACACTGATGTGAAATGTGACATTGTTGACAATAACTTATGTGAGGCATTCAATGGAACAATTATACATGCTAGGTGTAAGTCCATATATAGTATGTTGGAGGAAATGCGGATAATGATAATGACAAGGATGCATAGACAGAGGGATGCATGTGCTAAGTGGAAAAGAGATTGTGGTCCAAGAATCGTAAGAAAATTAGAAGAAAATAGAATTGGTGCAATATACTGTCAAGTGATATGGAATGGTGATGCTGGATATGAGGTAATGGATAAGGGTGACAAATTTGTAGTGGATGTATTCAAGAAAGATTGCTCTTGCAGAAAATGGCAACTTACTGGGCATCCCTTGTCCTCATGCCATTTCTGCGATAAATCATAGGCAAGAGGATGTATATAACTATGTTGATGAATGTTATAAGAAGGCCAAGTTCTTAGTTGCGTATGAAAACATGATGATGCCAATTCGAGGAGAGAGATTTTGGAAAAAGACTCATAGGGAGCCGCTTGAACCACTTCCAACCCAGGTAAAGTGCGGTAGACGTAAACAGAAAAGATCAAGAGAGGAAGGTGAGGTGGTAAGTGGAACTAGGATGTCAAGGATAGGAATGAAGATGACATGTCGAACTTGCTTGAAGACTGGACACAATAGTTCAACTTGTCCAATTAAGAAGACTAGGTCTGCATCTTCGCAAACACAATTTTCAAGACAAAAAATTCTGGTTAGTACTTCTATTTCTATTATGTCATGCTTGTTTCGTCAATAATATTTTAAAAGCATATACTCTTTGCAGGTTCAGAGACATACAAATAAAAACGCAAGTGGTAGTGCCGGTGGCAATACTAGTGTGGATCCTTCTACTAATGTCAAGAGCACAAGCGTTAGAAGTTATTCGAAGAGAAAAAAGTGACAACATTTGGGAATGTTTAGTTTTGACATGTTGTGATAATATTTTTTGTGATAATGGGTTCGGTGAAGCGGTGTTGATCAATTTGTTCTTTTCATTGATGATGGCATCAATGAAGTGGGTTGTGGATGTATCTTTTTTATTTGTTTTATATGGCCATTTGTATAATGGTTAAGATCAGTGAGACAATATGCTTTTGAACCATCTTATTATAGTAAAATGGGTTTATTCATCTATTTTTTACTTGAATAATGTATAGCTAGTGTTTGTTCGTGAAGTAATGAGATTGTGCATGCCATCATTTGCTCTTTTATACTCTATGGATGAGTACTTCTCCGGGATATGGTGCAATTGTGAGCACCTTACATAAAAGTCTATTTCAATCTAAAAGAAAAAAAGAAACCATCCTTACTAGAAAGCTCCTTGTTATAAGACATTTCAATGTCAAGGGGGAAGCATTCAATCACACCAGAAGGATTCGACTTTTATTACTTATTAAAACGAACCATTCTCCCAAGAAAACAAAAAACTTTCAGCTGTAATAGAAGATAAACAATTCCAAAAGATGCATATATAATGAAAAGCATATAATATGCAAAATTTACCTTTTAGCGAAGCTTATTTCCAAAAGCTTTCAAGAAAAAAAAAAGAGTTGCCCTATTTCAAAAAGGGTTGTTGGGCAAGAAATAGAAAAAAAAATGAGGTGTCTGGTTTGGACACCAAATTTTATTTGCTCAATAAGACAATAAGGTTTTCAAGTAGGTGCGTTCAATGTTTGAGGGATTAATTTTGAGTACGTGAGCACGTACGAATTTTTTTCCGAAAGCTTTAAAGAAAAAAAAAAAAGAGTTGCCCTATTTCAAAAAGGGTTGTTGGGCAAGAAATAGAAAAAAATGAGCTGTCGGGTTTGATGCCAAATTTTATTTGCTCAATAAGACAATAAGGTTTTAAAGTAGGTGCGTGCTATGTTTGACGGATTAATTTTAAGTACGAGAGCACGTACAAATTTTTTTCCGAAAGCTTTAAAGAAAAAAAAAAGAGTTGCCCTATTTCAAAAAGGGTTGTTGGGCAAGAAATAGAAAAAAAAAAATGAGCTGTCGGGTTTGGATGCCAAATTTTATTTGCTCAATAAGACAATAAGGTTTTAAAGTAGGTGCGTGCTATGTTTGACAGATTAATTTTAAGTACGAGCACGTACGCATTTTTTTTCCGAAAGCTTTAAAGAAAAAAAAAAAAAAAAAAGAGTTGTCCTATTTCAAAAAGGGTTGTTGGGCAAGAAATAGAAAAAAATGAGCTGTCGGGTTTGAATGCCAAATTTTATTTGCTCAACAAGACAATAAGGTTTTAAAGTAGGTGCATGCTATGTTTGACGGATTAATTTTAAGTACGAGAGCACGTACGAATTTTTTTTTTTCCGAAAGCTTTAAAGCAAAAAAAAAAAAAAAAAAAGAGTTGCCCTATTTCAAAAGGGTCGTTGGGCAAGAAATAGAAAAAAAAAAATGAGGTGTCGGGTTTGGACGTCAAATTTTATTTGCTCAATAAGACAATAAGGTTTTAAAGTAGGTGCGTGCAATGTTTGAGAGATTAATTTTGAGTGCGGGAGCACGTACAAATTTTTTTCCGAAAGCTTTAAAGAAAAAAAAAAGAGTTGCCCTATTTCAAAAAGGGTTGTTGGGCAAAAAATAGAAAAAAAATGAGTTGTCAGGTTTGGATGCCAAATTTTATTTGCTCAATAAGACAATAAGGTTTTAAAGTAGGTGCGTGCTATGTTTGACGGATTAATTTTAAGTACGAGAGCACGTACGAATTTTTTTCCGAAAGCTTTAAAGAAAAAGAAAAAGAGTTGTCCTATTTCAAAAAGGGTTGTTGGGCAAGAAATAGAAAAAAAATGAGCTATCGGGTTTAAATGCCAAATTTTATTTGCTCAATAAGACAATAAGGCTTTAAAGTAGGTGCGTACAATGTTTGAAGGATTAATTTTGAGTATGGGAGCACGTACGAATTTTTTTCCGAAAGCTTTAAAGAAAAAAAAAAAAAAAGAGTTGCTCTATTTCAAAAGGGTCGTTGGGCAAGAAATAGAAAAAAAAAATGAGGTGTCGGGTTTGGACGCCAAATTTTATTTGCTCAATAAGACAATAAGGTTTTAAAGTAGGTGCATGCAATGTTTGAGGGATTAATTTTGAGTATGGGAGCACGTACGAATTTTTTTCCGAGAGCTTTAAAGAAAAAAAAAAGAGTTGCCCTATTTCAAAAAGGGTCGTTGGGCAAGAAATAGAAAAAAAATGAGGTGTCGGGTTTGGACGCCAAATTTTATTTGCTCAATAAGACAATAAGGTTTTAAAGTAGGTGCATGCAATGTTTGAGGGATTAATTTTGAGTGCGGGAGCACGTACAAATTTTTTTCCGAAAGCTTTAAAGAAAAAAAAAAGAGTTGCCCTATTTCAAAAAGGGTTGTTGGGCAAAAAAATAGAAAAAAAATGAGTTGTCGGGTTTGGATGCCAAATTTTATTTGCTCAATAAGACAATAAGGTTTTAAAGTAGGTGCGTGCTATGTTTGACGGATTAATTTTAAGTACGAGAGCACATACGGATTTTTTTCCGAAAGCTTTAAAGAAAAAAAAAAGGGTTAATATCCTGAAAAACCTCAAACTGGTACGCCTGTGACAAATCTACCCCAAACTATCTTTTTGACCACCAAAAACCCCAAACTTGTATACCTTTGACAAATTTACCCTAAACTGGTACACTTGTGACAAATTTACCCTATGTTAGTTTTAGTTAAATTTTCTTGTTAAATTATAAAGTTAAATGACACGTGACAATTGACCGGTATACCAATTTGGGATTTTACACTCTATTTGTCACAGTTTACAATTTTTGTGATTTTTTTGTGGTATTAATTTAATTTAGCAGGGGATATATTAGTCACAAATTTATCAGTTTGAGATTTTTTGTGGTCAAATAAATTAGTCTGGGGTAAATTTGTTATAAATGTACCAGTTTAGGGTTTTTTATAGTTAGTCGGGGTAAATTTGTCACAGGTATACCGGTTTGGGGTTTTTCATGGTCAAAAAATAGTTTGGGGTAAATTTGTCACAAGTGTACCAGTTTGGAGTTTTTCAACGTATTAACCCAAAAAAAAAAAAAGAGTTGTCCTATTTCAAAAAGGGTTGTTGGGCAAGAAATAGAAAAAAAAAAAAAGCTGTCGGGTTTGAATGCCAAATTTTATTTGCTCAATAAGACAATAAGGTTTTAAAGTAGGTGCGTGCTATGTTTGACGGATTAATTTTAAGTACGAGAGCACGTACGAATTTTTTTTCCGAAAGCTTTAAAGAAAAAAAAAAAAGAGTTGCCCTATTTCAAAAGGGTCGTTGGGCAAGAAATAGAAAAAAAATGAGGTGTCGGGTTTGGACGCCAAATTTTATTTGCTCAATAAGACAATAAGGTTTTAAAGTAGGTGCGTGCAATGTTTGAGGGATTAATTTTGAGTACGGGAGCACGTACGAATTTTTTTCCAAAAGCTTTAAAAAAAAAAAAGAGTTGCCCTATTTCAAAAGGGTTGTTGGGCAAGAAATAGAAAAAAATGAGCTGTCGGGTTTGGATGCCAAATTTTATTTGCTCAATAAGACAATAAGGTTTTAAAGTAGGTGCGTGCTGTGTTTGACGGATTAATTTTAAGTATGAGAGCACGTACGAATTTTTTTCCGAAAGCTTTAAAGAAAAAGAAAAAGAGTTGTCCTATTTCAAAAAGGGTTGTTGGACAAGAAATAGAAAAAAAATGAGCTGTCGGGTTTGAATGCCAAATTTTATTTGCTCAATAAGACAATAAGGTTTTAAAGTAGGTGCATGCTATGTTTGACGGATTAATTTTAAGTACGAGAGCATGTACGAATTTTTTTCCGAAAGCTTTAAAGAAAAAAAAAAGAGTTGCCCTATTTCAAAAAGGGTCGTTGGGCAAGAAATAGAAAAAAAATGAGGTGTCGGGTTTGGACGCCAAATTTTATTTGCTCAATAAGACAATAAGGTTTTCAAGTAGGTGCATGCAATGTTTGAGGGATTAATTTTGAGTACGGGAGCACGTACGAATTTTTTTCCGAAAGCTTTAAAGAAAAAAAAAAAAGAGTTGCCCTATTTTAAAAAAGGTTGTTGGGCAAGAAATAGAAAAAAATGAGCTGTCGGGTTTGGATGGCAAATTTTATTTGCTCAATAAGACAATAAGGTTTTAAAGTAGGTGCGTGCTGTGTTTGACGGATTAATTTTAAGTACGAGAGCACGTACGAATTTTTTTCTGAAAGCTTTAAAGAAAAAAAAAGAGTTGCCCTATTTCAAAAAGGGTTGTTGGGCAAGAAATAGAAAAAAATGAGGTGTCGGGTTTGGACGCCAAATTTTATTTGCTAAAT